>JBBPBX010009801.1:0-13089 GCA_038048925.1 Garcialebias charrua | reverse complement strand
AACCAGTTAACACACCAGTAAACCAGTTGAACACACCAGTAAAGCAGTTGAACACACCAGTAATGCAGTTGAACACACCAGTAAAGCAGTTCAACACACCAGTAAACCAGTTCAACACACCAGTATCAATATTTAAAACAGATATCGGTCGGTATGAACCGCAATCCAATTTGTCTTTGCCTTCTTTGTGTATTACTGATATTATTGCCTCTTTCCAGCTCGGTGGTGTTTGCGCTTCTTTCAAAGTCCAATTTAATGAAGGAAGGAGGATTGGAATCAGCTCCTTCTGAAATTCCTTATAAAATTCTGCTGTATATCCATCTGACCCTGGTGATTTACATGGTTTTAATCTACTTATTGCATTTTTTAGTTCTTTTTCTGTAATACCTGATATCATTTTCGTATTCTGTGCTTCGCTCATATGGGGTAGTTCTAGTGTGTTCAAATATGCATCAATTTCTTCAGTAGTTCCTCCAGAGATTTTTGAATATAAGGTTTTGTAAAATATTTCAAATGCTTCCAGTAAACCAGTTGAACACATCAGTAAACCAGTTCAACACACCAGTAAACCAGTTCAACACATCAGTAAACCAGTTCAACACATCAGTAAACCAGTTGAACACATCAGTAAACCAGTTGAACACATCAGTAAACCAGTTCAACACATCAGTAAACCAGTTCAACACATCAGTAAACCAGTTGAACACATCAGTAAACCAGTTGAACACACCAGTAAACCAGTTGAACACATCAGTAAACCAGTTCAACACATCAGTAAACCAGTTCAACACATCAGTAAACCAGTTCAACACATCAGTAAACCAGTTCAACACATCAGTAAACCAGTTGAACACATCAGTAAACCAGTTCAACACATCAGTAAACCAGTTCAACACATCAGTAAACCAGTTCAACACATCAGTAAACCAGTTCAACACATCAGTAAACCAGTTGAACACATCAGTAAACCAGTTCAACACATCAGTAAACCAGTTCAACACACCAGTAAACCAGTTCAACACATCAGTAAACCAGTTCAACACATCAGTAAACCAGTTCAACACACCAGTAAACCAGTTCAACACATCAGTAAACCAGTTCAACACATCAGTAAACCAGTTCAACACACCAGTAAACCAGTTCAACACATCAGTAAACCAGTTCAACACACCAGTAAACCAGTTCAACACATCAGTAAACCAGTTCAACACATCAGTAAACCAGTTCAACACATCAGTAAACCAGTTCAACACACCAGTAAACCAGTTCAACACACCAGTAAACCAGTTCAACACATCAGTAAACCAGTTCAACACACCAGTAAACCAGTTCAACACACCAGTAAACCAGTTCAACACATCAGTAAACCAGTTCAACACATCAGTAAACCAGTTCAACACACCAGTAAACCAGTTCAACACATCAGTAAACCAGTTCAACACACCAGTAAACCAGTTCAACACATCAGTAAACCAGTTCAACACATCAGTAAACCAGTTCAACACATCAGTAAACCAGTTCAACACACCAGTAAACCAGTTCAACACACCAGTAAACCAGTTCAACACATCAGTAAACCAGTTCAACACACCAGTAAACCAGTTCAACACATCAGTAAACCAGTTCAACACATCAGTAAACCAGTTCAACACACCAGTAAACCAGTTCAACACATCAGTAAACCAGTTCAACACACCAGTAAACCAGTTCAACACACCAGTAAACCAGTTCAACACATCAGTAAACCAGTTCAACACATCAGTAAACCAGTTCAACACACCAGTAAACCAGTTCAACACATCAGTAAACCAGTTCAACACATCAGTAAACCAGTTCAACACACCAGTAAACCAGTTCAACACATCAGTAAACCAGTTCAACACACCAGTAAACCAGTTCAACACATCAGTAAACCAGTTCAACACATCAGTAAACCAGTTCAACACACCAGTAAACCAGTTCAACACATCAGTAAACCAGTTCAACACATCAGTAAACCAGTTCAACACACCAGTAAACCAGTTCAACACATCAGTAAACCAGTTCAACACATCAGTAAACCAGTTCAACACACCAGTAAACCAGTTCAACACATCAGTAAACCAGTTCAACACATCAGTAAACCAGTTCAACACACCAGTAAACCAGTTCAACACACCAGTAAACCAGTTCAACACATCAGTAAACCAGTTCAACACATCAGTAAACCAGTTCAACACACCAGTAAACCAGTTCAACACATCAGTAAACCAGTTCAACACATCAGTAAACCAGTTCAACACATCAGTAAACCAGTTCAACACATCAGTAAACCAGTTCAACACATCAGTAAACCAGTTCAACACACCAGTAAACCAGTTCAACACATCAGTAAACCAGTTCAACACATCAGTAAACCAGTTCAACACACCAGTAAACCAGTTCAACACATCAGTAAACCAGTTCAACACATCAGTAAACCAGTTCAACACACCAGTAAACCAGTTCAACACATCAGTAAACCAGTTCAACACATCAGTAAACCAGTTCAACACACCAGTAAACCAGTTCAACACATCAGTAAACCAGTTCAACACATCAGTAAACCAGTTCAACACACCAGTAAACCAGTTCAACACATCAGTAAACCAGTTCAACACACCAGTAAACCAGTTCAACACATCAGTAAACCAGTTCAACACATCAGTAAACCAGTTCAACACACCAGTAAACCAGTTCAACACATCAGTAAACCAGTTCAACACACCAGTAAACCAGTTCAACACATCAGTAAACCAGTTCAACACATCAGTAAACCAGTTCAACACACCAGTAAACCAGTTCAACACATCAGTAAACCAGTTCAACACATCAGTAAACCAGTTCAACACATCAGTAAACCAGTTCAACACACCAGTAAACCAGTTCAACACATCAGTAAACCAGTTCAACACATCAGTAAACCAGTTCAACACACCAGTAAACCAGTTCAACACATCAGTAAACCAGTTCAACACACCAGTAAACCAGTTCAACACATCAGTAAACCAGTTCAACACACCAGTAAACCAGTTCAACACACCAGTAAACCAGTTCAACACATCAGTAAACCAGTTCAACACATCAGTAAACCAGTTCAACACATCAGTAAACCAGTTCAACACATCAGTAAACCAGTTCAACACACCAGTAAACCAGTTCAACACATCAGTAAACCAGTTCAACACACCAGTAAACCAGTTCAACACATCAGTAAACCAGTTCAACACATCAGTAAACCAGTTCAACACACCAGTAAACCAGTTCAACACACCAGTAAACCAGTTCAACACACCAGTAAACCAGTTCAACACATCAGTAAACCAGTTCAACACACCAGTAAACCAGTTCAACACACCAGTAAACCAGTTCAACACACCAGTAAACCAGTTCAACACACCAGTAAACCAGTTCAACACACCAGTAAACCAGTTCAACACATCAGTAAACCAGTTCAACACACCAGTAAACCAGTTTGAACAAAGCAGTAAACCAGTTCAACACACCAGTAAACCAGTTCAACACACCAGTAAACCAGTTTGAACACACCAGTAAACCAGATCAACACATCAGTAAACCAGTTTAACACACCAGTAAACCAGTTCAACACACCAGTAAACCAGTTCAACACACCAGTAAACCAGTTCAACACATCAGTAAACCAGTTCAACACACCAGTAAACCAGTTCAACACATCAGTAAACCAGTTCAACACATCAGTAAACCAGTTCAACACATCAGTAAACCAGTTCAACACATCAGTAAACCAGTTCAACACACCAGTAAACCAGTTCAACACATCAGTAAACCAGTTCAACACATCAGTAAACCAGTTCAACACACCAGTAAACCAGTTCAACACATCAGTAAACCAGTTCAACACATCAGTAAACCAGTTCAACACACCAGTAAACCAGTTGAACACATCAGTAAACCAGTTCAACACACCAGTAAACCAGTTCAACACATCAGTAAACCAGTTCAACACATCAGTAAACCAGTTCAACACATCAGTAAACCAGTT
Source organism: Garcialebias charrua (assembly GCA_038048925.1). Lineage (NCBI taxonomy): Eukaryota > Metazoa > Chordata > Actinopteri > Cyprinodontiformes > Rivulidae > Garcialebias > Garcialebias charrua. The sequence continues at coordinate 9,047 of JBBPBX010009801.1, read as the reverse complement.
CAACACATCAGTAAACCAGTTCAACACATCAGTAAACCAGTTCAACACATCAGTAAACCAGTTCAACACACCAGTAAACCAGTTCAACACACCAGTAAACCAGTTCAACACACCAGTAAACCAGTTTGAACACACCAGTAAACCAGTTCAACACATCAGTAAACCAGTTCAACACACCAGTAAACCAGTCGAACAATCATCCTGTTCAATGAAGTGACAAAGGATGAGGAGGAGGATGAAGAAGCTCCTCGCAGCCTGAGGGGGTGTCATGTCAGATTATGTAACCCTCTCCCTGCACCTGCTGCTCGACATGAACGGATCCAGAACTCAAACAGAACCGTGTGAAAGCTCTGAGAGTTGCAGCACCATCCTGGCCCGGTTCTGCAGAATCTGGACAGTTGGTGTGGAGGAGGAGATGTTCCTCCTCCACAGAAAACTGAAACACACTCAGATCATTTCATTTCAGATCTGATCATTATTATGATCATTGTTTAGATCATTGTTTAGATCATTATTATGATCATTGTTTAGATCATTGTTTAGATCATTATTATGATCATTGTTTAGATCATTGTTTAGATCATTATTATGATCATTGTTTAGATCATTATTATGATCATTGTTTAGATCATTATTATGATCATTGTTTAGATCATTATTAGATCATTGTTTAGATCATTGTTTAGATCATTGTTTAGATCATTATTATGATCATTGTTTAGATCATTATTATGATCATTGTTTAGATCATTATTATAATCATTGTTTAGATCATTGTTTAGATCATTATTATGATCATTGTTTAGATCATTGTTTAGATCATTATTATGATCATTGTTTAGATCATTATTATGATCATTGTTTAGATCATTGTTTAGATCATTATTATGATCATTGTTTAGATCATTGTTTAGATCATTATTATGATCATTGTTTAGATCATTATTATGATCATTGTTTAGATCATTATTATGATCATTGTTTAGATCATTGTTTAGATCATTATTATGATCATTGTTTAGATCATTGTTTAGATCATTATTATGATCATTGTTTAGATCATTATTATGATCATTGTTTAGATCATTGTTTAGATCATTATTATGATCATTGTTTAGATCATTGTTTAGATCATTATTATGATCATTGTTTAGATCATTGTTTAGATCATTATTATTTAGATCATTGTTTAGATCATTATTATGATCATTGTTTAGATCATTATTATGATCATTGTTTAGATCATTGTTTAGATCATTATTATGATCATTTAGATCATTGTTTAGATCATTATTATGATCATTGTTTAGATCATTATTATAATCATTGTTTAGATCATTATTATGATCATTGTTTAGATCATTGTTTAGATCATTATTATGATCATTGTTTAGATCATTGTTTAGATCATTATTATGATCATTGTTTAGATCATTGTTTAGATCATTATTATAATCATTGTTTAGATGAACTGATTGAGAATGAGCGGATTTGATACCTGGACTATTGAGAATGAACTTTCTTGTCTTGAACCACTTTGGACATGTCTGCCTGCCTGGGAGGAGTCAACGAGGGACAAGCCCCCAGAAACCATCTTGGCTACAGCAAACTGGTTGGTCCACATAAGTTGTTTACTTGGTGGGTTAACTTCAGTGTGCTTTGGACTACTCTGACTGACGAAGCCCTCTGGAGTGAGGGTGAAACGTTTCTACAAAAAAGAAACTGTCCAGATGAACTGATTGAGAATGAGCGGATTTGATACCTGGACTATTGAGAATGAACTTTCTTGTCATTGTTTAGATCATTGTTTAGATCATTGTTTAGATCATTATAATGATCACTGTTTAGATCATTATTATAATCATTGTTTAGATCATTGTTTAGATCATTATTATGATCATTGTTTAGATCATTGTTTAGATCATTATTATGATCATTGTTTAGATCATTGTTTAGATCATTATTATGATCTTTGTTTAGATCATTGTTTAGATCATTATTATGATCATTGTTTAGATCATTGTTTAGATCATTATTATGATCATTGTTTAGATCATTATTATGATCATTGTTTAGATCATTATTATGATCATTGTTTAGATCATTGTTTAGATCATTATTATGATCATTGTTTAGATCATTATTATAATCATTGTTTAGATCATTGTTTAGATCATTATTATGATCATTGTTTAGATCATTGTTTAGATCATTATTATGATCATTGTTTAGATCATTGTTTAGATCATTATTATGATCATTGTTTAGATCATTGTTTAGATCATTATTATGATCATTGTTTAGATCATTGTTTAGATCATTATTATGATCATTGTTTAGATCATTATTATGATCATTGTTTAGATCATTGTTTAGATCATTATTATGATCATTGTTTAGATCATTATTATGATCATTGTTTAGATCATTATTATGATCATTGTTTAGATCATTGTTTAGATCATTATTATGATCATTGTTTAGATCATTGTTTAGATCATTATTATGATCATTGTTTAGATCATTATTATGATCATTGTTTAGATCATTATTATGATCATTGTTTAGATCATTGTTTAGATCATTATTATGATCATTGTTTAGATCATTGTTTAGATCATTATTATGATCATTGTTTAGATCATTGTTTAGATCATTATTATGATCATTGTTTAGATCATTGTTTAGATCATTATTATGATCATTGTTTAGATCATTGTTTAGATCATTATTATGATCATTGTTTAGATCATTATTATGATAATTGTTTAGATCATTGTTTAGATCATTATTATGATCATTGTTTAGATCATTGTTTAGATCATTATTATGATCATTGTTTAGATCATTGTTTAGATCATTATTATGATCATTGTTTAGATCATTATTATAATCATTGTTTAGATCATTGTTTAGATCATTATTATGATCATTGTTTAGATCATTATTATCATTGTTTAGATCATTGTTTAGATCATTATTATGATCATTGTTTAGATCATTGTTTAGATCATTATTATGATCATTGTTTAGATCATTATTATGATCATTGTTTAGATCATTGTTTAGATCATTGTTTAGATCATTATTATGATCATTGTTTAGATCATTGTTTAGATCATTATTATGATCATTGTTTAGATCATTATTATGATCATTGTTTAGATCATTATTATGATCATTGTTTAGATCATTGTTTAGATCATTATTATGATCATTGTTTAGATCATTGTTTAGATCATTATTATGATCATTGTTTAGATCATTATTATGATCATTGTTTAGATCATTGTTTAGATCATTGTTTAGATCATTATTATGATCATTGTTTAGATCATTGTTTAGATCATTATTATGATCATTGTTTAGATCATTGTTTAGATCATTATTATGATCATTGTTTAGATCATTGTTTAGATCATTATTATGATCATTGTTTAGATCATTATTATGATCATTGTTTAGATCATTATTATGATCATTGTTTAGATCATTGTTTAGATCATTATTATGATCATTGTTTAGATCATTATTATAATCATTGTTTAGATCATTGTTTAGATCATTATTATGATCATTGTTTAGATCATTATTATGATCATTGTTTAGATCATTGTTTAGATCATTATTATGATCATTGTTTAGATCATTGTTTAGATCATTATTATGATCATTGTTTAGATCATTGTTTAGATCATTATTATGATCATTGTTTAGATCATTGTTTAGATCATTATTATGATCATTGTTTAGATCATTGTTTAGATCATTATTATGATCATTGTTTAGATCATTATATCATTATCATTGTTTAGATCATTCCATCCATCCATCCATCTTCTTCCGCTTATCCGGGGTCGGGTCGCGGGGGTAGCAGCCTAAGTAGGGAGGCCCAGACTTCCCTCTCCCCAGCCACTTGGAGCAGTTCCTCCGGGGGAATCCCAAGGCGTTCCCAGGCCAGCCGAGAAACATAGTCCCTCCAGCGCGTCCTGGGTCTTCCTCTGGGTCTCCTCCCGGTGGGACATGCCCGGAACACCTCACCAGGGAGGCGTCCAGGAGGCATCCTAACCAGATGCCCGAGCCACCTCAACTGGCTCCTCTCGATGTGGAGAAGCAGCGGCTCTACTCCGAGTCCCTCCCGGATGACTGAGCTTCTCACCCTATCTCTAAGGGAGAGTCCAGCCACCCTGCGGAGAAAACTCATTTCAGCCGCTTGTATCCGAGATCTTGTTCTTGCGGTCATAACCCAAAGCTCATGACCATAGATGAGGGTGGGAACGTAGATCGATCTGTGTTACAACCTCACCCTGAGGCTAATCAGGTAAAAATATGGCACTGGGTGTAACATAAAAAAAACTAACAGTTGATGTCAATAAGATAACATGTTTATTTTACAAAGTAGAAAAGAGAAAAAACAATCAGAAAAACACAGGGAAGCTTTAAGCTTCAGGGTCTCCAAGGCCAAAACAACAAACAAAACACCCCCTTCTAACTATAAAGAAAATATATAACTAGCTAGAAGTAAACTTAAAATACAATGGCTAAGCTCCCTAGCTATCCACAAAACAGGAGAAAACAGGTTGGAACAGAAATGGCAGAGAACCCCTACCAGCTTCCCCTGTGAACAGAGAAAAAACAACAACATTAGTTAGGCACTCACAAACTATACCAAAAGTGCTCACAGCAAGATCAGTAAGTTTTACAAAACCACACAGACAAGATCACAGCAGATCAAGGCCCAGACAAAAGGGACCTGACATCTTTGGCATGAAGCTCTTTATGGGGTGGCTGACGAGCTCAAACACTTTTCACCTGTGGCAGCCAGGTAGAACTGAAAAACAATAGGAGAGAGAGAGAGGGCTCCCTCAAGAAAAGAGAGCCCTTAGAGGTCAGTGACCGTAACACCCTCCCCCATAAAATCCTACATGAAATAAGGACAGCCTAGAGGGCACATCTCCAAAAAGCGCAGGGTGCAGCTGGATTAGCCCTTCCACATCCTTCTTCTCATCCCTGGGAAGAAAGGACAGATAGACAGACATGCATCCAAAGAGTCAAGAATGACAGAGTTTGAGAGTTTACCACAGTGGTCTTCATCACACTTTTTCAAACCATCAGGGTGGACATCTCCAGACACAAGAGAGATGGATGCAGTTTTGGGAGAGTTCTCACAAGATGAGTCCTTGCGTTCATCTTCTCTGGAATGAAACAACTTTAACATATTGATGTGACACAGACGTGTTTGGCGCCTCCTATCAGGGGTGTGAATAATGTAGTCTGTGTCATTGACTTTTCTTTTGACCACGTATGGGCCTGCAAAGTGTGCTGCAAGAGATGGTCCAGGTGTGGGCATCAGCATTAGTACTTTGTCACCTGGTTCGAATGACCGCTGTACAGTCTTTGTGTCATATAGCTTTTTCATTTTCCCTTGAGCAGCAGACAAAGACTTTCTTGCTATCGAACAAGCATGGTAAAGACGTTCCCGACACTGGGTGACAAACTCAAGCACATTAGATTGTGGCTTTGAGTCAGCTGACAGGAGTTGTTCTTTCAGAACCTTCAGTGGTCCTCTTACACCATGTCCAAAAACTAATTCAGCAGGGCTGAATCCAAGAGATTCCTGCTTTGCTTCTCGGGCTGCAAACAGCAAGAAAGGAAGTCCTTCATCCCAGTTTTTTCCCGTCTCAAGACAATACTTTCGCATCATGGCCTTAATAGTCTGGTGCCATCTCTCAAGTGCGCCTTGTGACTGAGGGTGATAAGGACTAGAAGTAATGTGTTTAACACCAAAAGACTGGAAAGTTTGCTGGAAAAGTTTGGACTGAAAATTACTGCCTTGATCAGTCTGTATAACTTTAGGCAGACCAAAAGTTGCAAAAAACTTCAAAAGAGCTTTTGTTATGGTAGGTGCTGTGATTCTCCTTAATGGAATAGCTTCAGGGAAGCGAGTGGCAGCACACATGATAGTTAGGAGAAACTGATTACCAGCCTTTGTTCTGGCCAAAGGACCCACACAGTCCACCAGAACACGCTCGAAAGGTTCACCAACTGCAGGGATGGGTTTAAGGGGAACCGGTGGAACCCTTTGATTAGGTTTACCCACTATTTGGCAAACTTTACATGTCCTACAGAACCTGGCAACATCTTTCTTGAGGCCTGGCCAAAAGAAATGCTGTAGAACACGGTCATGGGTTTTAGTGATTCCCAAGTGACCAGACCATGAGTGGTCATGTGCTAGCTGCAGTATTTGTTCACGATAAACTTGAGGAATGACAATTTGATGCACTACTCCCCAATCCTCTTCACTACCTTTTTGTTGCAAGGCAGGCCTTGAAATCCATTTTCTCATGAGTAATCCATTCTTAACATAAAACGTATGAGTTTTATTACTCTTTATTGAATCACACACACCTCCAAAGCATTTAGTGAGTGTTTCATCACTTTTCTGAGCCTGGCTCAAACTCTCATGCGTTATTGATAATGGGAGAAAAACCTCTGATCTTGGGGTAAAGTCCTCCTTGAGGGGTGCCGTTCCTGAAAGGACCTCTGCTGGTAACTTGTCCTCCATCAAAGCAGAGCCAAGAACAGAGTCATCCAAATTCACTTCCTTCAGCTTACGAGCTTGGGACCTGGTAAGAACACTGACAGAAAACACATCAGGATGGGACTTCAACACCACATCTTCACCCATCATGCAACTGGGATTATCCACCACCTCAGGATTAGGAAGTACCTTGTCTCCAGCAAGATCATTTCCCATGATAAATTCAACCCCTTGCACAGGGAAGGAGTTTCTCACTGCAACTTTAAAACATCCAGAGGCCAACTTGGACTTCATGTGAACATAATGTAAAGGTACTGGTACATACGTCATTCCAATTCCTTGTACTATTGTACTTGCATTACAGGAGGAGTCAGCATTAAATGGCAGAAAACTGGACAGGATGAACGACTGAGAACCACCAGTGTCCCTCAGTATCCTCACAGGTTTCTCATCCTTAGGAAGTCCTGTTAGAGAGATAAGACCATCAAAAATGAAGGGCTTAAAACAGTCATCAGCTTCAGATAGATGTGGGGAAGATCTCGGCGTCTTGACCAGGCCAACCCCTTTAGCTGGTTTTGGTGGTTGGGGTGCCTGTTTACGTTTAAGGGCCAAACAGTCAGAAACAATATGCCCCATTTTATGACAGTAAAAACATTGTCTCTCAGATTTGGAGCTTGAAGTGTTCTTAACCTGAGACTGTAGCACATCTTTCCCCATTTTATCCCGAGGGGGTTGATCAGATTTACAAAAAACATTTTTGTGAGTAAGGGCAAATTCTTCAGCTAAGATAGCTCCCTCTTGTAAGGTGGTAGCTTTTTGTTCATTCAAGTACAAGACTGTACGATCAGGAAGGCAGTTTTTGAACTCTTCCAACAGTACCAACTCACGTAGTGAGGAAAAATCAGTGGCTTTGGTTGCCTGGCACCATCTGTCAAATAACATTGCTTTTTCTCTTGCAAATTCAACAAATGTTTGTGCAGTGGATTTTCTTAAAGCTCTGAACCGTTGTCTGTATGCCTCAGGCACTAGCTCATATGCCCTGAGTATGGCAGCTTTAACTTTGTCATACACAAGACTGTCTTCAATTGTGAGTGCTGAACATACTTCCTGTGCCTTACCAGTCAGTTTGCACTGCAACAAAAGGGGCCAAACTTCTGTGGGCCACTGAAGGGCAACCGCAATACGCTCAAATGCATTAAAATATGCCTCCACTTCTGTCTCTCTGAATGGTGGAACCAGGGAAATATTTTTGCCGATGTCAAAAGTAGAAGGTGGTATAGAAGGTTTACCTGGTGAAATCCTGACCTTGGCCTCATCTCCATCTGTAGTGTGAACTGTAGTCGGTTTTTGAGCCTGCAACTCCATCTGACGTATTTTAATAGCAGTTTCAGCTTCGATTTGTCGGCATTTAAGCTTGAACTCCAGGTCATCCTTACGTTCCCTCTCTCTGGCTTCCAGTTCAAGTCGAGCCAGACGCACCTTTAAACGAGCTCCTCCACTAGGAACTGTGGACTCAGCAGACAAAGGCTCAAACCGTGGGAGAGACTGTGGTGGTTTACCTCCCTCTGGTTTTGCAGCAGCAGGTGTCCCCATGCCATCATCAGCACAAACTGCAGGCTGATCAGCAGCTTCAAAAGATGAGGTGGCATCCTTTTCATCCACTTCCAGTGACAGCACTCCTTTTTCAACCAAACTACTAAAAACAAGAGATTTTAGATCACTTTTGAGCAAAGACTTAGACACATGGATACCCAAGTATGAAGCAAGTTCATATAAATCATCTTTTCTACAGACATCAAACTGTTGTACAGTAGGATTACTTAAAAATTCCTTCAAACTAAACTGTGCCATTTTCACAAATTAATGATCCCGGACACGAGCCCCCACTTATGTTACAACCTCACCCTGAGGCTAATCAGGTAAAAATATGGCACTGGGTGTAACATATATGGCACTGGGTGTAACATAAAAAAAACTAACAGTTGATGTCAATAAAATAACATGTTTATTTTACAAAGTAGAAAAGAGAAAAAACAATCAGAAAAACACAGGGAAGCTTTAAGCTTCAGGGTCTCCAAGGCCAAAACAACAAACAAAACACCCCCTTCTAACTATAAAGAAAATATATAACTAGCTAGAAGTAAACTTAAAATACAATGGCTAAGCTCCCTAGCTATCCACAAAACAGGAGAAAACAGGTTGGAACAGAAATGGCAGAGAACCCCTACCAGCTTCCCCTGTGAACAGAGAAAAAACAACAACATTAGTTAGGCACTCACAAACTATACCAAAAGTGCTCACAGCAAGATCAGTAAGTTTTACAAAACCACACAGACAAGATCACAGCAGATCAAGGCCCAGACAAAAGGGACCTGACATCTTTGGCATGAAGCTCTTTATGGGGTGGCTGACGAGCTCAAACACTTTTCACCTGTGGCAGCCAGGTAGAACTGAAAAACAATAGGAGAGAGAGAGGGCTCCCTCAAGAAAAGAGAGCCCTTAGAGG
>JBBPBX010009800.1:0-59295 GCA_038048925.1 Garcialebias charrua | reverse complement strand
AAGTGTGCTGGTTCCCATTTTTAAGAACAAGGGTGATGTACAGAGTTGTAGCAACTACAGGGGAATTAAGTTGATGAGCCACACAATGAAGATCTGGGAGAGAGTTGTGGAAGGAAGACTTAGACAAGAGGTGACTATCTGTGAGCAGCAGTATGGTTTCATGCCAAGAAAGAGCACCACAGATGCATCTTTGCTTTGAGGATGTTGATAGAGAAGTACAGAGAGGGTCAGAAAGAACTCCATTGTGTGTTTGTGGATTTAGAAAAAGCATATGACAGGGTGCCAAGAGAAGAGGTGTGGTATTGCATGAGGAAATCTGGAGTGGCAGAAAAGTATGTTAGACTGGTACAGGACATGTATGAGGACAGCAGGACAGTGGTGAGATGTGCTGTGGGTGTGACAGATACCTTCAAGGTGGAGGTGGGATTGCATCAAGGATCGGCTCTGAGCCCCTTCTTGTTTGCTCTGGTGATGGACCGACTAACAGATGAGGTCAGGCAGGAATCCCCATGGACTATGATGTTTGCAGATGACATTGTGATCTGTGGTGAGAACAGGGAACAGGTGGAAGAGAACTTGGAGAGGTGGAGGTATGCACTTGAAAGAAGAGGAATGAAAGTCAGCCGTAGTAAGACAGAGTACATGTGTGTGAATGAGAGGGAGGCCAGTGGAACAGTGAGGCTACAAGGGTCAGAGGTCACAAAGGTGCAGGACTTCAAGTACTTGGGGTCCACTGTCCAGGAAAATGGGGAATGTGGTAAAGAGGTGAAGAAGAGAGTCCAGGCAGGATGGAGTGGATGGAGAAAAGTTTCAGGAGTGATTTGTGACAAAAAGGTGTCAGCAAAGGTCAAAGGAAAAGTTTACAAGACAGTGGTGAGACCAGCTATGTTGTATGGTCTGGAGACAGAGACATGGACAAAAAGACAGGAGAAAGAACTGGAAGTAGCAGAAATGAAGATGCTGAGGTTCTCCTTAGGAGTGACAAGGATGGATAAGATCAGGAATGAGATAATCAGAGGTACAGCACATGTTGAACAACTGGGAGATAAAGTTAGGGAGGACACACTGAGATGGTTTGGACATGTCCAGAGGAGGGACAGTGGGTATATTGGTAGAAGGATGTTAGAAATGCAGCTGCCAGGAAAAAGACAAAGAGGAGATATATGGATGCAGTTAGAGAGGACATGAAGGTAGTTGGAGTGAGGACAGAGGATGCAGAGGACAGAGTGAGGTGGAGGAGGATGACTCGCTATGGCGACCCCTGAAGAGGAAACAGCCGAAAGAAGAAGAAGAAGAAGAAGTGTAAAACCATAACAAAACCTATGTTTACTTTACAGAAAAGAGCTACAGTATAAGAATTATAACAAGAAAGCATTATTGTCATCCTTCAAGTATTTTGTTTTATCAATTGAAATTACTAAAGTTTTATGATTTGGTAGACTATAATATTCTTTTAGTTATGTATAAAGCTCAGAATTACATACTACCATTGAACATTCAAACGCATTTTGTGAAAAGGAAACGTCGTTATAACCTTAAGGGAATGGATATTTTTGTAAAGCCAAAGTATAGAACCAGTTTAAACTGTCAGTCTACTTCAATACAGGGAATAGGTCTATGGAATAGTTTGGAAAACAATGTAAAAAAAAAAGTGAAGTCAATGTTTATATTTAAGAAAAAGATTAATACTATTTTGTTGAAAAGACACATATAAGTTAGTTAATATCAAATGAATTATAAACGGTAAATTTTTACGAGTTGTGTATTTTGTTGTATTATGTATATATGATTATTGTTTGATTTGATAGTTTGAATTGATTTTGTTTAAGAAGGAGCAGATATAAGATTTTTTTCTTCTTCTGCTGCCTTTCATTTTTTATGTGTGTTTTGAAATCGTCTTTGTGTTTTAAAATTGAAATGAATAAATTAAATAAATAAATATATTGGTGGCTAGTCCTTCAGTGGCAGAACACATGGTGCACCTTCGCCAGCTGTTTGTTCAGCTCAGTGAGTATGGCCTGATCTTTAACCCAGCTACATATAAATGCCAGTTTGGTCTACCTGCTGTTGAGTTCCTGGGACACAGAGTGTCTGCTCAAGGGGCGGTTCCCCTACCTGCCAAGGTTGAAGCTGTGTTAGTTTTTCCGCGCCCTCCCTCAGAGAAGCCCCTGCAGGAGTTTTTGGGGATGGTAAACTTTTATAACCGTTTCATCCCACGGGCAGCTCATCTTATGCACCCCTTGTATGAAGCACTTAGAGGCAAAAAAGGGGACCAGCAAATAGACTGGACCCCAGAGAGGGTACAGGCATGCGATGATGCCAAAAAGGCTTTGGATAATGCTGCACTTTTGGCCCATCCATCTCCATCAGCTCCTGTGGCTCTGACAACTGATGCATCTGATTATGCAGTTGGGACAGTTTGTGAACAATGGGTGGATGGCGCATGGCAACCCCTTGCATTTTTTAGCAGGAAACTCCGGGATGCTGAAAAAAAATAGCACCTTTGATAGGGAACTGCTCACTCTTTTTCTGGCAACGCACCATTTCAGGTTCATGCTAGAGGGCAGGGACTTCACTGCTTTTGTGAACCATAAGCCTCTCACTTTTGCTATGTCAAAAGTTTCTGAACCATGGTCGTCACGGCAACAAAGGCATTTGTCCGCCATTTCAGAGTTTACTACAGACATTCAGCATGTGGCTGGCAAGGATAATCTGGTCGCTGACTGTCTATCTAGATCAAGGGTCACTTCTGTACATTTAGGAGTTGGTTACCTCGCCATGGCTGCAGACCAACTGACAGACCTGGATATTCTGGCCTTTAGGGCAGCTGAATCCAGTCTAAATTTGGAGGAAGTTTTCTTTCATGAGTGTGGTGCAACCCTTCTTTGTGACGTCTCAACTGGCAAGCCTCGACCTCTGGTTCCTAGTGGCTGGCATCGGCTGTTTTTTTATGCAGTTCATTCCCTTTCACACCCAGGAGTGAAAGCTTCAGTAAAACTACAGTAATGTAGTAGGGGCAAAGTTTGTGTGGCCAGAGTTCCTTAGAGATGTACGCACATGGACTGCTTCCTGTTTAGCTTGCCAGCGTGCCAAAGTGCAACGGCACACTGAAGCCTCGGATATAGTCGCGCTTTGGTCCGCAAGCTGGAGCGCGCGTGCTGCGCGCGCACTGTGCATGCGTTTATAGTGTGGCACGGCAGCGCATGGCAAAGTGCTGTTCTTTTACTGACCAGCAGGTGGCAGTACCCTCTAAAACCTGTGCATATGTTGCAAGAAAGGGTGTAGAAGAAGAAATCTACCGTAGAAGAAGAACTGTTTGAAATCACACAACAAAAACAAATAGCTTTCCGCTCGCTCGGGGAATTTAAAACATTTGAATCACATAAAAAACATTCCTCCATGCGTCGCGACGCCGTTTCCACGACCACAGCGGCGCAGACAGTTGCAGATTCTGGCGTGAAGGCTGTCGGGGAGGTCCCTACCCGACCTGTCAATCAATTCGGCGCGCGCGCTAGGCTTGCGGAGCTTCAAAATTTGGGAGGTGCACGACCACGCGCGAAACCAACGCGCTGGCCAAAGCGCGGGGGCGGGGACGTCGCGTTTGCGTCACTTTGGCCGCGCGCCCTATGCGACGCGTCAACTATATCCGAGGCTTAAGGCTCCACTAGAACAGTTTCCTATTCCCTAAGGGAAGTTTGAGCATGTGCATGTGGATTTAATGGACTCATTTTCACATTCCAGAGGTTTTACCCATCTCTTAACTATGGTGGACAGAACCACTCGGTGGCCAGAGGCAGCTCCTCTGTCATCAACCTCTTCGATTAATGTGGCTCGGGCATTTATATCTTCCTGGGTGTCCCGATTTGGTGTGCCATTGGACTTAACTTCTGACAGGAGTCCCTAGTTCACCTCAGAGTTGTGGACTGCCTTGCAGTTAAACTCCACCGTACCACTGCCTACCATCCGCAGGCTAATGGTCTTTGTGAGAGGTTCCACTGCTTAATTAAGGCAGCATTGCAGTCCTCATTGGTGGATAATGGTTGGATGGATCGCCTACCTTGGGTTTTATTGGGCCTGCGTTCAGCTCCTAAAGAAGACTTGCGGTTTTCTTCAGCTGAGTTGGTCCTTGGCCAGCCTTTGAGGGTACCAGGGGAGTTTCTTCCAGGTCCGGCGAGTTCAGTTTCTCCCAATGGGAGTAGGCCAGTCCTAACAGGGGAAAATAGATCTGTTGCCCCATTGGCAGCACATCACTGCCTTCCACAGGTGTTTGTGCCGAAGGACCTTATGTCGGCAGAGTATGTATTTATCCGCCATGACACACACTGTTCACCACTTCAGCCTACTTACAATGGTGCATTTCATGTTTTGGAGAGGGGACCTAAAGATTTTTTGGTGGAGTTGGGGGGTAATCAGGAGAGGATTTCAGTGGACCGTTTGAAACCAGCTCATGTTTTGCCCGGGGACCCGGTTGAGTTGGCTCAGCCACCTCGTCGTGGCCGTCCCCCAATTTCTTTGCCCACTCCTTCAGGTTTTTCCCCTACAGCTGAGTTACCTCCCTCAGGTGAACAGTTAAGTGGCAGTCAGTGCAGAGAGTCTCCTTCAACTTCAACACCTGTCACTGTGAAGAGTAGCCGTCGTGGCTGCCTTATCAAACTCCCTAGCTGTTACCGTTAGGTATTTCATTCATTTATTTATTTATTGTTTGTTTTACACCTGTTTCACAATTTGTGTTTTTGGTGTTGTGACATTCTGTGTGTTCAGGGGGGACCTGTGTGGCAGACACAAATGTATATATTTCACGTCAGAATGTGCTCTTATTGTGAAAGGGACAGAATATAAAGAGAGCAGTTTGGCGGTTGTATTTCAGTTGTATTTGAGTTGTTCTCCTGAGGTTGATGTGGGAAGACGTTGAGAATAAATCGAGACTCAAGGTATTTTTCATCTTTTTCTGCAGACTCCCACACTAGTATATTTATTTGTGTCACAACAATGAGTTTTGAAAACAAGTATATAATATTGGCAGTGTAAACAAAGACATTTGAAAATTTATTTTAACAAAAAAATCTGACATGAATATTGCACTGAAAATGTCAGATTAAAACTGATTTTTTTTTTTTGTTGCAAACTCTAAAATAGAACAGTGATGAAAAAATAAAAGTAACAAAATATAAATAAATGTTCAACTTAAAACAATCACTACAGTTCACATTAAAACAGGTGAAAAAACAATGTGAACATCAATATGTAACAGTGATGAAGTACCGTAAACGTATAAAAAGATAAGTAATAACTAAATATTACGCTGTAAACAATCACTTCTTTTCAGATCAAAACTAGTAAACTGGCAATGTAAACTAGTTAGTAGCAAAAAAAGTAAACTAGTTAGGTAGAGAGAAAAAAAGATAGAAAATCCCTGACTTTACAACTTTAAACAATCATTTCAGATTAAAACTTAAGTGGTAAAGTGGCAGTGAGTGTAAACTTCAATATAGAACTGTTGTCAAGTGATCGCTCCCTCCTCCCTCCTCCCCCTCCTCCTCTCCCTCCGCTATGAGGAAATGCCTCAGTTTGTCACGAGAGAATTAAAATCAGGTTTTACGTTGCTGCCCGAGTCCCATCAGATTTTCTGGTCTTCTGGTGTGCTGGACCAACGATCCATGGTTTTATTTAGTTTTTTTATTAACATATAAACACAGAATATGCAGCGGCAGCGACAGCGGAGGGAGAGGAGGAGGGGGAGGAGGGAGCGATTACTTGACTTTTGGCAAAAAACAAACAAAAGAAAACTCCAGACAAGGGATTAAGAAGGGGAAATTAATACATTTGTGTCACATATAAAACAGTCCTGCATCGCTTTGCATCGCTTTGAATGAGAACATGCGAATGCTCGCATGGCTGGTTGCGCGCTGGGACAGGTGGGGGCGTGGGTCAGGGGCCAAAAACTCTGCCCCTTCTGTTCTCTGATTGGTCCGGTCAAAAATCTACCGGAGAAATCGTTGTCTATGGGAGAAGTCCCAGACCCTAGTGCGAAGCGAAGTGAAGGACAAGGGTCTGGTTTTAACCAGGCTAGCATTCACCATACATGACTGACTGACTAAACAATGAACAGGGATGGGCATATCTTTGTTCATTTTATATTTACATAACACACGATAACTTTATGGTGAATAGTGGAGGATAGAAAATGTGAATGCACACTAGGAAGACTGTTTCAAGACTTCAAGTGTTAAAACAGGTTTAAAAGTACTGTAGCTGTTTACTTACATTCTTGGGGTGGACAAACCTCCTGTGATTGTTGTACAAGATGACATTTGATTGCTGTTCATGATGATTGATTGTTTTGGATGGGTGTGTTTTGCACATGTTTAAAGTCTACTTCTGAGATTCCAACAGGAGGTTGGCTTGAAACACAGTGAAGGCTGGGACAGATCTGGTTGGCAGGCCGTAGACTGATGAAGTCTTCTGGGTGGGGGACAAAACGTTTCTCACTTAAACTGGTCCAGATGAAACAATTTAACCTTTTTTTGTTGTTAGCTACCTGGATGATGGAGCTTACAACCCTTTTTCTGAACCGCTTTGGCCTGGTTGTCCTCAGGCTGTTTCTGTGTGTAGCAAGTTGGTCATCTAGACTAAAACATTTGATTGTTGTACATGATGACTGATTGTTTTGGATGGGTGTTTTGCACATGACACAATTTAATATTTTTTGTTGTTTTCTTAATGACAATAATTGCTGGATGTCCGGCCCCTGAGCTCTTGGCTTTCAGTAACTGTGTCCCCCTGAGCAATGTCGTTGAATAGCCCTAGACCGAAGTTGTTCTTTTTTGACTGCTTGGCTATTGAGAAAATGTACTTTTATCTCATCACAAGGGGTATTTTAGGTGTTTCTTCTGTCTTGTGTTCTACCACAAGACACACAAAACCTACACAATAAGGGACATGATACGGCAATTTGTGGTGCATCTGCTAAAAATGGAAAGTCCACAGCCAAAATGTCCACGTGTTGTCAGGCAGGTGCTGGAAAACACTATATGTCTGGACGCCATACCAAACAAAACTCTGGAGATTATAGCCTCTCTTTCTGCCTCTGAGCCTCAGACACTTCAAGAGATTTATGTTCATTATGTGTAATAAAGAAAAGTCTGCTTTTGTTTCTCCCTCCTTGCTTTCATACCTTGTATCGAATGAAGAAAATAAATCCCCACTCAGCCCCCTCATCACAGCTGGTGTGGCTGTTTGTGAAACGCTCTTGTGCCCTGCCCTAATCTGCAAAGCAACTGTTGATTTGTGTATCCTGTGGGCCTGCTTTGATGTGTGGAGAGAGAGCTGCTGCCAGCTCTGGTTCTCTCTCTGAAACTTGGCGGCTCTCCAGCGGGTCCAGCCCAGCTCCTGGTCTGAACCACACAGTGCCATGGCCACAGGCTCCGGCCTTCAGGGCGTGAAAGGCCTACGTTCACAGCCAGACACGTTGTACTACAACTCACACAGGTTGTCTATTTCTATCTGGATTGAGATCATGCATAAACTTGTATTTTTTTCTGTAGCCTAATCCTGACCCATGACCTTAACCTATCCGATACCTGCTGTAAACGTGTACATGCCTTGCGCTAGCCTAAACTCAATTTACTCCTTAGCCTTTAACCTAACCCTTAACCCAAAATGGGCGTTCCACCATATAAGGACCGAGCTTTGCTATGAATGAAATGATTGTAAAAGGTAATAAAAACAGGTATGCACATGTATACACACATTCACTGGTGCAAGTTCAGCATTTTAAACAGCTCTGCAGAATGTATTGTTTGGTCACATGTTTCTGTTCAGCTCAGTATTCGCCTGACCTCTGACCTTTCATACAGTTGTCAGACCGGCTCAGACAGATGAGTGACTGAAGGCCCTCTTAAACAGTGATGTTTAGGTGTTGGCAACTTTAGGCATGGCAGTTTGATTCTGAGGGCTATGGTGCAATTTTTAACTTTTATGGAAGTGAAATCATTTTTTAGCATAGCGTCTTTCTGACCTTAAAGTAATAATCTATTTTGCTTTACACTATGGTATAAAACAATTTTCATTCAAACAAAATTTGGGGATCGTAAAGAACAAAAGGAGTCCGGTTCACAAGTCAAATAAATTAGTTTCTGTGTTGATGGATGTTCATGCATCATACTGTAGTTTAGAGCAGTGTCCAATACATCAGTTGTGATCCACTGGTCAATCTCAAAGGTGTTATGGGTATGGCATTAAAAAACTAGACGTCATCCGGTCATCATCTATGAAATTAGTCTCTTGACTGGCAGACAGGGCAGCCAGTCTGAGGCCCCGTTCACACGACGTGAAACGTTCATTTACAGACAACAACCTCATCCTCTCTGAAACTGAAGCTTTCTGAGTCCAGGTCTCAGACTGGAGATTTTTGGGGGAACCCCCACAGAGGTGTGAAATGCTCCGCAAGTGTGAAGTGCCACATGCACACTCTGGGTGGCTGTAGTCCAAAATGTTTCTGCTCTAACATCAGATATAATAAATACTGTATAACAGTTATAATCAATATAGCAACAGTTATAATAAATATAACAACAGTTATAATAAATATAACAACAGCTATAATAAATGTTTATGTTTATGTTTATGTTTATTAAATTTGTTCATTTTTTACAAAAGAAACAATACAAGACAATCCCATAAATGATAATGTACAAAATATTAAAAAAAATGAAAGGTAGCAGAAAGAAGAATAAATCTTATTATATCTGCCCCTTTTTTCCAACAATCAGATTAAACAATAATAATCTTCAACCAACAGTACAAAATGACTAACTCTTTCTAATTTTCTAACTAATACAATACACATTACGCTAGTTCATATATTTTTTTTAACACATTCGTTTTGATCATTTTCTTAAATGTAGACCTTGACTTGGCATTTTTAACTACATTCTCCAAGCCATTCCATAATCTAATTCCCTGGATTGAGGTAGAACGTCCCTTCAAACTAGTTCTGAATTGTGGTTTTACAAACATCTCTGTCCCCTTAAGATTATAACAACTTTGTCTTTTAACAAAATGCATTTGGATATTTAAAGGTAATGCATTATTTTGAGCCCTATACATAACTGATAAAATATTATAGTCTACCAAATCATGAACTTCAATAACTTCAGTTGATAAAATAATGTACTAGATGGATGACGGTAATGTTTTCTAGTGATAATTCTTACAGCTCTTTTCTGTAATACAAAAATAGGCTTTGTGATTGTTTTACACGCATTCCCCCAAACATCAATACAATAGATTAAGTGTGGAACAATGATTGTGTTATACAACAAATACAGAGCTTTATCATTCAATAGGTCTCTGACTTTGTACAGTACTGCAATCGATTTAGCTATTTTTATTCTTACAGAATTTATGTGTTGTTTCCATGTCAGTTTGTCATCAATGATAACACCCAAAAACTTCACCTCACTCACTCTACAAATCTCAACACCCTCAATTTTGAGTGGAACATCAACAGTTTTCTTTTTATTACTGAATATCATGTAATTAGTTTTTTCTAGATTTAATGATAATTTATTTATTTTAAACCAAGTTTGTATCTTGACAAATTCTGTCTTTATCAATTCCAACATTTGTTCTATATCTTCACCTAAACAGAAAAATGTGGTATCATCAGCAAAAAGTACACATTTAAGGAGTCCTGACACATTTACCAAGTCATTCACATATAAAATAAATAGCTTTGGTCCAAGTACAGAGCCTTGGGGAACTCCACATGTGATATTACAGAGGTCAGATCTTACATCATTTATTTGTACAAATTGTTTCCTATCTTTCAAGTAGCTAGATACCCACTGTAATGCTGGTCCTCTAATACCATATTTGTTCAATTTTTCAAGGAGAATGGTGTGATCAATAGTATCGAATGCTTTTTTTAAATCAACAAAAATACTGATACAATATTGTTTTTGATCGACAGCAGTAGTTATTTGTTCCATTAATTCCATGAGAGCCATTGATGTAGAGTTTTTTGCTCTAAACCCATACTGACTGTTGCTTAGAATATTTTGTTTATCTATAAATTGATCTAGTCTGTTTACAAATAGTTTTTCAAGAATTTTTGAAAACTGTGGTAACAAGGATATAGGTCTATAATTGTTGAACACACATTTATCACCATTTTTAAAAAGAGGAACTACCTTAGCTACTTTCATATTATCTGGAAATATTCCTGTTGAAAATGATAAATTACATATGTATGTAAACGGCTCAATAACATGGCTCATTATGTCCTTTACAAACATCATATCCATGTCCACCCAGTCCCTTGATCTCTTGTCTGTAAGATTTTTTACTACATTCATTATTTCCTCTTTGTTAGTTCCATTTAGAAAAATACTATTTGCACAACCTTTAATTGAATGGATCACATTATTATCTGCTTTTGGTATTTTAGCTGCAAGGCTTGATCCAACATTCACAAAATATTGATTAAATCCATTTACAATTTCATTTTCATCATGAATTTCATCGTTGTCTTTTACAAAGTATTTTGAAATACCAGTTTTTGTTTTATGATTCTTCAGGACACTATTCATTACTCGCCATGTTGCTTTCATATCACCATTACTTTTATCTAATAATTTACTATAATATTCTTTCTTATGTTTCCTTATAATCCCTACTAATTTATTTTTATACTTTTTATATTTTTCTTCAGCGCTCTGACTTCGCAATTTCAAGAAACATGAATACAAATAATTCTTTTTTTACAAGCATTTCTCAACCCTTTTGTCATCCATGGTTGATCAACCGTATTTCTCTTTGTATGATTTGTTTGCACACAATTCTTTTCATACAGAGCCTCCAAGATATTCATAAACTCATCATATGCTCTGTTCGCATCATCAACATACACATCACTCCAGTCTTGTTTATCCAGATCCTCTTTCAATTTTTCCAAAACTCTTTTTGACGTGTTTATGATCTTTTTCTTCATTGTAACTGCTTTTGTGATGCTTTGATCATTTTTATAGATTGTGAAAACTGGTAAATGATCACTTAAGTCGGTCGTTAAGATACCACCTATCACGTCCCCATTTGTTATATTTGTGAAAATATTATCAATTATTGTGGCACTATGAGTTGTAATTCTTGTTGGCTTTGATATCAATGGATACATATTTAAACTGTACATTGAGTTTATAAATGTGCTTATGTTATTTGAATCTGTTTTATTTCCCATATCAATGTTAAAGTCTCCACACAAAAAAACATTTTTATTAAAACTCTTCTCCATTAGCTCCAAGATTTTATCCGTGAATATTTCTATATTTGCTCCTGGTGATCTATATACACAACTTATTATTATGTTTTTATCGTTTTTGTTTATTATTTCTATTGTTATCATTTCCATAATATTATCAACTATTATTGACATTTCACTATTTAATTTACATTTTATTTCATTATTGACAAATAGATGCGACTCCACCACCTCTTTTATTATTTCTGTTCATATGATATAATTCATACCCCTCGATGTGAATATTACTTGTGTTATCATCATTGAGCCATGTCTCTGACAGCGCTATTATCGTAAAAGTTCTATTTAACTGTTTTAAGTAATCTGTTATTTTGGATATGTTTGCATTTATACTTCTGCTATTAAAGTGAATAATAGAGAGAACTCCATTTGATATATTGATGTCATTAAACTGCTCTTCATTATAATATTCGCTATCTTTTATTACAGGAAAAAAATTTGCATCAATCACATTTTCAACATTATATATTTTAGGTTCTGAGTCTTCGTATGATGTCATGTTCTAATGTATTTGTTCATTTCACTGTATATTTTATCCATTTTGAGTGTGAGTTGTTTCATTGATTTGTAATTTTTCATTTCCTGAATTCATCCAGATCCTTCAGCTCTTTTATCATTTTAGGCTGAGACCCTTCCTGTGTTTTGATAAAGATGAATATAACAACAGTTAAATATAACAACAGTTGTAATAAATATAACAACAATTCTAATAAATATAACAACAGTTATAATAAATATAACAACAGTTATAATAAATATAACAACGATTATAATCAATGTAACAACAGTTATAATAAATATAACAACAATTATAATCAATGTAACAACAGTTATAATAAATCTAACTACAGTTATAATAAATATAACATGTATAATAAATACAACAACAATTATAATAAATATAACAACAGTTATAATAAATATAACAACTATTATAATCAATGTAACAGCAGTTATAATCAATGTAACATCAGTTATAATGAATATAACAACAGTTATAATCAATGTAACAACAGTTGTAATCAATACAACAACAATTATAATCAATGTAACAACAGTTATATTCAATATAACAAGTTATAATCAATATAACAACAGTTGTAATCAATATAAAAACAGTTATAATCAATATAACAACAGTTATAATCAATATAACAACAGTTATAATAAATATAACAACTGTTATAATCAATATAACAACTGTTACAATCAATATCCATCCATCCATCCATCCATTTTCGTCCGCATATCCGGGGTCGGGTCGTGGGGGTAGCAGCCTAAGTAGGAAGGCCCAGACTTCCCTCTCCCCAGCCACATGGAGCAGCTCCTCTGGGGGAATCCCAAGGCGTTCCCAGGCCAGCCGAGAAACATAGTCCCTCCAGCGTGTCCTGGGTCTTCCTCTGGGTCTCCTCCCGGTGGGACATGCCCGGAACACCTCACCAGGGAGGCGTCCAGGAGGCATCCTAACCAGATGCCCGAGCCACCTCAACTGGCTCCTCTCGATGTGGAGAAGCAGCGGCTCTACTCCGAGTCCCTCCCGGATGACTGAGCTTCTCACCCTATCTCTAAGGGAGAGTCCAGACACCCTGCGGAGAAAACTCATTTCAGCCGCTTGTATCCGAGATCTCGTTCTTTCGGTCACAACCCAAAGCTCATGACCATAGATGAGGGTGGGAACGTAGATCGATCGGTAAATTGAGAGCTTTGCCTTTCGACTCAGCTCTCTCTTCACCACGACAGACCGGTACAGAGCCCGCTTCACTGCGGATGCTGCACCTATCCGCCTATCGATCTCACGCTCCAGTTTTCCCTCATTCGTGAACAAGACCCCGAGATACTTAAACTCCTCCACTTGGGGCAGGACCTCATCCCCGACCCGGAGAGGGCATGCTACCCTTTTCCGGCTCAAGACCATGGCCTCGGATTTGGAGGAACTGATCCTCATCCCGGCCGCATCACACTCGGCTGCAAACCGCTCCAGCGAAAGCTGTAGATCACGATCTGATGAAGCCAATAGGACCATATCATCTGCAAAAAACAGAGAAGCGATTCTAAGGCCACCAAAACGGATCCTCTCAACACCTTGGCTGCGCCTAGAAATTCTGTCCATAAAAGTTATGAACAGAATCGGTGACAAAGGGCAACCTTGGCGGAGTCCAACTCTCACTGGAAACGAGCCTGACTTACTGCCGGCAATGCGGACCAAGCTCTGACACCGGTCGTACAGGGACCTAACAGCCCATATCAATGGGCCTGGTACCCCATACTCCCGGAGTACCCCCCACAGAACCCCCCGAGGGACGCGGTCGAATGCCTTTTCCAAGTCCACAAAGCACATGTAAACTGGTTGGGCAAACTCCCACGCGCCCTCCAGGACCCTGTTGAGGGTGTAGAGCTGGTCCAGTGTTCCACGACCAGCACGAAAACCACACTGCTCCTCCTGAATCCGAGGTTCGACTATCCGATGGACCCTCCTCTCCAGAACCCCTGAATAGACCTTACCAGGGAGGCTTAAGAGTGTGATCCCCCTATAGTTGGAACACACCCTACGGTCCCCCTTTTTGAATAGGGGAACCACCACCCCAGTCTGCCAATCCAAGGGAACTGCCCCCGATGTCCACGCGATATTGCAGAGTCGCGTAAGCCAACACAACCCCACAACATCCAGAGCCCTAAGGAACTCAGGGCGAATCTCATCCACCCCCGGAGCCTTGCCACCGCGGAGCTTTTTAACCACCTCGGTGACCTCAGCACCAGAGATTGGAGAGCCCGACCCAAAGTCCCCAGGCTCCGCTTCCTCAGTGGAAGACGTGCCAGTAGGATTGAGGAGGTCTTCGAAGTATTCCGCCCACCGACTCACAACATCCCGAGTTGAGGTCAACAGCACGCCATCCCCACCATAAATGGTGTTGGTCGTACCGCTTTCCCCCCCTGAGACGCCGGATGGTGGACCAGAATCGCCTCGAAGCCGTACGGAAGTCATTCTCCATGGCCTCTCCGAACTCCTCCCACGCCCGAGTTTTTGCCTCAGCAACCACCCGAGCCGCATGCCGCTTGGACTGTCGGTACCTATCTGCTGCTTCCGGGGTCCCACAGGCCAAAAAGGCCCAATAGGACTCCTTCTTCAGCCTGACAGCATCCCTCACCGCCGGTGTCCACCACCGGGTTCGAGGGTTGCCACCACGACAGGCACCAACAACCTTGCGGCCACAACTCTGATAAGCTGCCTCGACAATAGAGGCGCGGAACATGGCCCACTCGGGCTCAATGTCCCCCGCCTCCCTCGGAACGTGTTCAAAGCTCTCCCGGAGGTGGGAGTTAAAGCTCCGTCTTACGGGAGACTCTGCCAGACGTTCCCAGCAGACCCTCACAATACGTTTGGGTCTGCCAGGTCTGACCGGCATCCTCCCCCACCATCGGAGCCAACTCATCACCAGGTAGTGGTCAGTTGACAGCTCCGCCCCTCTCTTCACCCGAGTGTCCAGGACATGCGGCCGCAGATCAGATGAGACGACAACAAAGTCGATCATCGAACTGCGACCTAGGGTGTCCTGGTGCCAAGAGCACATATGTACACCCTTATGCCTGAACATGGTGTTCGTTATGGACAATCCATGACGAGCACAGAAGTCCAACAACAGAACACCACTCGGGTTCAGATCAGGGGGGCCGTTCCTCCCAACCACACCCCTCCAGGTCTCACTGTCATTGCCCACGTGAGCGTTGAAGTCCCCCAGCAGAACAAGGGAGTCCCCAGGAGGCGCACTCTCCAATACCCCCTCCAAGGACTCCAAAAAGGGTGGGTAATCTGCGCTGCCGTTTGGCGCATAGGCACAAACAACAGTCAGAGCCCGTCCCCCCACACGTAGGCGAAGGGAGGCTACCCTCTCGTTCACCGGGGTGAACCCCAACGTACAGGCACCAAGATGGGGGGCAACAAGTATGCCCACTCCTGCTCGGCGCCTCTCACCAGGGGCAACTCCAGAGTAGAAGAGTGTCCAACCCCTCTCAAGGAAACTGGTTCCAGAGCCAGAGCCATGCGTTGAGGTGAGTCCAACTATTTCTAGCCGGAACCTCTCAACCTCACACACTAGCTCAGGCTCCTTCCCCACCAGAGAGGTGACATTCCATGTCCCAATGGCCAGCTTCTGTAGCCGAGGATCAGACCGCCAGGGTCCCCGCCCTCGGCCACCACCCATCCCACATTGCACCCGACCCCTTTGGCCCCTCCCATAGGTGGTGAGCCCATGGGAAGGGGGACCCACGTCTCCTCTTCGGGCTGTGCCCGGCCGAGCTCCATGGGTGAAAGCCCGGCCACCAGGCGCTCGCCAACGTGCCCCACCTCCGGGCCTGGCTCCAGAGTGGGGCCCCGGTGACCCGCGTCCGGGCGAGGGAACATTTTGTCCATTTATTGTACTCATCATTGGGGTCTTCGGGCTGCACTTTGTCTGGTCCCTCACCTAGGACCTGTCTGCCTTGGGTGACCCTACTAGGGGCATGAAGCCCCTGACAGCATAGCTCCTAGGATCATTGGGACACTCAAACCCCTCCACCACGGTAAGGTGGCAGCCCAGGGACAGCCCAATATAACAACAGTTATAACAAATATAACAACAAGTAAAATCAATATAACAACAATTATAATCAATATAACAACATGCATGAGCATGCATCAGAATATAACAACAGTTATAATCAATATAACAACAGTTATAATCAATATAACAACAGTTATAATAAATTTAACAACAGTTATAATAAATATAACAACAGTTCTAATAAACGGCAGAGAGCAGAGTTTTCGTGCTGCTCAGCCTTGTTCAGCATGTAGGAGCAAAACTAAGCTGCAAGCAGCATTGAGTTCCTCGTAGCAAAGCACCGCTCCGGCCTTATTGTTGCGACCGCGGGAGCTCCAGCTAGTTCGCTTGGTCGCCACCTCGAAGGCTCTTGTGCCTATCCCGCACTCGTTCACCAGGAACAGTTATTGAATACCGTTTCAGTCTTATATGTTACACAGGACGAAGCTGGAAGAATGACCCAATAATCGTGAGTTTCTTGTGTGAATGGTCGGGGCTAAAGTGATGTCATGAATCAACAATCCAAATTGTTCTCGAAGTGCTCATTGATGAAGTCCAAAAAATCCGGTGAAGATGGGATTATTTATCACTGAGATAGGGGGCGCACCAGAGTAAAATTTTCAACAACAATACCAATGTGTATAAAAGCGCTCACTGATAAAGCACCATAAATCTGGTGCAGATCATTTGATGTATCAATGATCTGTAACTGTTGGAATAATGTAGGTGCACAATTGAGTCAAATATCAAACAACCAAATCAATGTGTTTAGAAGTGGCCACAGATAATGCCCAATAAATCTAGAACAGATCAGATGGTCTATTATTGACATATAACAGTTTGAATTATCTAGGGGCGCACTGGAGTCAAACATTAAATAACAATAGAAATGTGTGCAGAAGTGCTCACTGATGATATACAATAAATGTGGCGCACATTGGATGATATCTCACTTATTTGTAACTGTTGGAATATTGTAAGGGGTGCACTGGAGTGAAATTTTAAACAACCATACCAATGTGTTTAGAAGTGCCCACAGATGACGCACAATAAATGTGGAATAGATCGGATGATCTTTCAATGAGACATAACAGTTTGAATAATGTAGGGGGCGCACTGGAGTCATATGTTAAACCACAATATAAATGTGTGTAGAAGTGCTCAGTGATGAAGCACACTAAATCTCGGACAGATCAGATAATGTATCAGTGAGATATAACTGTAGTAATAATAT
The DNA here is from genome assembly GCA_038048925.1 of Garcialebias charrua. Classification (NCBI taxonomy): domain Eukaryota; kingdom Metazoa; phylum Chordata; class Actinopteri; order Cyprinodontiformes; family Rivulidae; genus Garcialebias; species Garcialebias charrua. Next base: position 42,164 of record JBBPBX010009800.1, on the reverse strand, counting down.
AGGGGGCACTGTGGAGAATATTGGCCACTTATCATGGATGCCTGTTGAAGTGGTGGATAATGATCGATCTTTGCGATTTTGGTGCACCTCGGTTCAAATCTGTGGAATTTATAGCCAAACGTATGGCGATGGTGTCACATCTGAGATTGTCATGCCTCCACGCCCACATCCTCCAGCAAAAACTGTTGGTAACTTAAATAAGGTCAGACCAACCTGTCTTCTAAAAAAGGATTATCCTGATTAGTTCAAGGGTGTCAGAGAGGGAGCATTACAAGTTAAAAAAGTGACTTCCTGTTCTGAGGGGGCGGGGCTTCGATGACATCACAACATGACTCAGAAGATTGTCGGGCATCCAACAGGGATGACTCATGCCAAGTTTGGTGCATTTCGACCTTTCATTGTGAAAGTTATAGCCGTTTGAAATTTATGGAGTGAAATGCAAATTTCAGGCCTGGCCACGCCCCTTTAGCATACACGAAAATGCAAGCTTTTGATAACTTTTACTGTCCAATGTGGTAAGGGCATATTAACCAAATTTGAAGGCAATCCTTCAAAATCCCTAGGAGGAGTTTGTTAAAATCCGCAATTCAAAAACTCAGGACAGTGTTACACTTTTACTATTTTATGCTTATGTTTACTAAATGTTTCAGTGTTTTAGTGTTTAAATGGTTACTGTTGCACCGAGGGACTGAGAGAAACGCAATTTCAATCCTGTGTATGTCCTGTACATATTGCAGTTCTGACAATAAAGTTGACTTTGACTTTGACTTTGAAAAGAAAATGACCCTTTGACCAAAAATGGCCGACTTCCTGTTGGTTTTGGACCAGTGTTCCAAGAGACTTTTTCGTAGGTCCCGAGAAGATACAGATTTTCACTGAGTTTCAGAATTATTGGGCTAAATATGGCTTGGGGCTGAGGTTTTAAAATATTCTAGGGGGCGCTGTAGAGTTTATTGGACAATTATCATGGACTCCTGTTCAAGGGGTGGGCAATGATCGATCATACTGATTTTGGTACTCCTCGGATCAAATCTGTGGATTTTAGAACCGAACGTATGGCGACGGCGTTACGTCTTACTTCGCCACGCCCACATGCTCCACCCAAAACGATCAGTGTTGGAAAGCTTGTTACACCAACAAGTCTTTGGTCACTGGACACACTGTCATGCTGATTAGGTAACAGGGGTCCGTTCCGGACCGTTCAACGTAAAACTTTACACTTCTTGTTGTCAGGGGGCGTGGCTTAAGTGATGTCATGATTTGACCATTCAGTATTGCAGGGGACTGTAAGTGGATCAATCACTTAAAGTTTGATGTATTAGACAGTTTTCTTGCAGGTGCTATTAGCATTTCGTTTTTAATGGCATGATGTCTAATTTTCACGTCTGGCTCCGCCCCTTCAGCATGCTTCAAAATGAACCGTTTTGATAACTTTTGGTTCCCCATGACTTATGAAGAAACCGGCTACGTTTAAACCCGATTGAGCAAAATCCCTAGGAGTAGTTTGTTCAAATGCGGAGGTTGTAAACCGCCAAAAAGGTGTGAAAATTTGGTCAGCATTCCAAAATGGCCTCCTTCCCGTGTGTCGAACAACGTTGGTGCCAGAGGGTTTTCTGTGCATCTTGGTGAATTGGACAAGTGTACCAAATTTCATGATTCTACGTCAAACTAAGGCCAATACGGAGGGTAGTTTGAAAATTCTCTAGGTGGCACCCTTGAGCCGTTTCTGTTGCGATTTTTGCCACTCCCCCAAAATACATGAATTTTCACCAGTCCTGATGCGGCCTCCAAATTTGGTGAGTTTTGGGATATGATAAAGCCCCCAAAACGCTAATTCATTTGGCAGAAAAAATTGCAGGTCGGGCTTGAACAGAGCAATTACATTAGGCCTTCGCAGCAGCTTTGCTGCGCTGCTCGGGCCTAATAAAATTCAGGCTCCAAAGAGACGTTAGTGTATTCACCAGTTTGGACTAACTGTCATGCAGATGCTACATGTGGCAGCACGATGGATTAGTGGTTAGCACTGTTGCCTCACAGCAAGATGGTCCTGTGTTAACTCCCCGGTTTGACCTGGGGTCTTTCTGGGTGGAGTTTGCATGTTCCTCTCGTGATTGTGTGGGTTTTTTCCGGGTACCCCCTTTTCCTCCCACAGATCAAAAACATGCATGTTAGGCTGCCTTCAGGTCCAGACCTCCCTTGTGAGCTCAGTGGGATTTACCTGCTTAAATAAAGGTTAATAAATGTGCAATGAATGCAGCTGAGCCAGCATCAGGGTTGCCAGATAAAGTATACTACGTTTCTACCGTACTTGTATTCTACTTTCACTTTTACTTGGGGCGGCTGTGGCTGAGTGGTTCGAGCAGTCGTCTTCCAAGGCAAGAGTTCGGGGCTCGAATCCACCAGCACATGCCGACGTGTCCCTGGGCAAGACACTGAGCCCCTCATTGCCTCCAATGTGTGTTCCATCAGTGTATAAATGTGATAAAGCTCTGATTAGTCTCTTTAGAATGATTTGTTCAATTAGCTTTGTAGAGATCTAGTAGAGAGCTGTATGAATGGGTAAACGAGGCACAGGTTGTGTTGTAAAGAGCTTTGTGTATCTTGATAAGATAGAAAGGCGCTATATAAGTTCAGTCCATTTACCATTACTTGTGTCTTATTTAGTCCCTCCTTTTCTGTGCACATGTTCAACAAACACAACACACACCTCATCTTAGAATATCTTTACTCAGCACATCTGACAGTTTAGGTCAAAATGTGATCATTTTAAAGCCACAGTACTATAGTTCATCATTTATTATTGGGCAGCACGGTGGCACAACTGGTAGAGCTGCTGCCTCTCAGCGAGAAGGTTGCCGGTTCAAATCCCGGTCCGGGGCCTTTCTGGGTGGAGTTTGCATGTTCTCCCCGTGCATGCGTGGGTTTCCTCCGGGTACTCCGGTTTCCTCCCACAGACCAAAAAACATGCTTGTTAGGCTGATTGGTGACTCTAAATTGACCCTAGGTGTGAGTGAGAGAGTGGATGGTTGTTTGGTGTGAGTGAGACAGGTCCCTCTTGTAAATGAGTCCCCGTGACTCAATGAGGCTAGCCTGTATAAATAAAGGTTGAATGAAAAAAAAAAAAAAATTATCTGGCAACACAACTGACATGGAAACTACAGTGTTTACGTGTAAACCCTCTCATTTTTATTTATTACCCCAAGTTGCTCCCGGTAGGACTGGCTGGCGCCTAGCATGGTAGCCTACCACTACTGGTGTATGAATGTGTGTATGAATGGGTGGATGGCTGGTACTGTGAAGTGCTTTGGGGCCCCTCATAGGGGGCTAGAAAGCGCTATATAAGTAAGCTCCATTTACCATTTACCATTTATTACCTCCAATAACATTGAAGAAACACTAATGTTTCCAGAGGTTGTTCTGTGTAAACAGGGCCTTATAGCAGGTAGATCACTTTGACTTGGTCATTTTAAAAGGAGCTGCAGGATGAAAAGGTCTGGACATCCCTTTGTTAGTCTTACCTGCTGCTTACTTCAGTGTTTCAGTCTTTTTCTTTTTGATCCTGTTGTAGACTGTGGGAATGGGTTTGGTGATTAGGTTCTAGTGTGGCTCCAAAGCGTGAAAGAAAGCAGACAAGCCCTGGTTTTTAACGACTGAATGTAGATACAAAACCTTTGCAAGAAAAGATGAAGTGAACTTTGTAATTTGCGTCCCCTATTCAGAGTCAGGTAGAAACCTTGCTGTTGCTCGTTTGATGGCTCTGTAGCCTCTATAGCAGGGGTGTCAAACTCACTTACAAAAGGGGGCCAAAATGAAAACGTTTTTCAAATTAAGGGCCAATTTCAGAAACGACATAAACTCAAATCGGATACCCAACATCTTTTCTTGGTTGCAGGTTCCTCAAGAACACTTTGATTGGTCTCATTTGAAGGCAGTTTGTCCACTTTCAACATCATAATCAAAGATTACTGAAAAAAAAAATCAAGTGATAAAATTATTTTACATTTAACATATTATCTTGGGGGCCAGACAAGATGCCACTGAGGGCCACATTTGGCCCCTGGGATTGAGTTTGACACATGTGCTCTATAGCAACATTAGCTCGTAGCTGCTACCGACTGTTTCTTCTTTCCTTAAAGAGAAATGTGTGCAACTTTCATATAATACGTCCTTTATCAACATTGTTTTTCCCTTTAACCTTATAGTAGCTAAAATTATTCCAAACGTTAACTTTCACTGTAGAAGACTGTGTTTCATACCTCTGGTTTCATGTGAGCAAATAAACTTGTGAGGAAAAAACAAAACCAGAAACAATAATGGAAACGCTAACTCTGTAAATGAGCCTCAAACGGAAGTTTTTTTTTTGTTTTTTAAAGTTAAGATCATTTTAACAGAGTTAAACAGGTCATATTAGCTTGAAAATACAGATACGTACTTTATGGTTCTTTAGGTATATGCAGTATAAAAGGTGAGACGCTGGTGGTCTAAAATCCTGGTTCAGAGCAGACCTTCACGACCTCCTAACTCTTTTAGAGTCAGTGGGTGGTAATTTCCCGCAGAAGAACGGCTGATCTCTCTGAAGACTAATGGAACAGGAAGGATAGGGGTGAGGTCCGGTCTTGTTTATTATCTCACATTTGCTGCGATATGGGATTTTGGTGGCAGAGATTTCGCTTTCTACTTATCCCCCTCACACACACACACACCCACACACACCTCCCCACATGTTGGGGTAATGAGGCATGGCTCTCAGAAAAGTGGCTGCTGTCAGACAGAGGTGGAGACTTGTTCAGCAGAACATGTGCCTCTCAAGTGAATTTCTAATGATGTGAGAAGAGAAAACGTGTTTATGGAGAATGTTTGTATCTGGACCTTTTTGAACAGGATTGTTTGAGGTGCTGATGGCAGTGTGGGATTCTTTGTGTTTGTCGCCACCTGGTGGTTGTGTCTGCAGTTTTCTGGAGTCAGTGCATTTTTTCATGAATAGCTCTTGTTTCTCCTCTTGAGGGCAGTGTGAGCAAACTTTACACTAACAAAGTTAAGTCGGATCATCTGGACACATTCTTCTTCCAGAGGACCTGACTTAACGTTGTTAGATTTTTTTTTCTACCTGGATTACTGAGCATGCATCAGGAAACTCTCAGTACACAACTTTGTACGCCGGGGAGCCCTAACATTTTTTGACCTACTACTTTTGAAAGTTCGTCAGGATTTACTTGTCTAGTCTCAGTATCAAACATTATATTCCTAGACCCAGTCCTCTCTTCCACAAAGGCCAGCTCATCAAACAGAATATAACATGTTACCAGTTTAGTAAAGAGTCATGATGAACAAAATGGACCACCTATAACACCCATACTTACCTACCAAAGAAACATGAAATGAAAGACAATTTCCTAACGTTACTCCTGGCAAAGATACAGAAGAAAACTGGTGTTCAATTTAAAAAAAACTCTTTCCCTTCCTCCTGCATTTAGTGCTCACAATTTACAAAAAGTGGCTTTAGGTACAGAATCTCAAATCTGTTTACAAATCTGAAACAATGACAATTATTACTTCTGTGACTTTCCTTCCCTCCATTGATTACGGTGACATTCTCTACATGAATGCTCCTACAAGCACCTGCAGATGTTGGATGTTGTCTATCATGGTGCATCCTGCAGATGTTGGATGTTGTCTATCATGGTGCATCCTGCAGATGTTGGATGTTGTCTATCATGGTGCATCCTGCAGATGTTGGATGTTGTCTATCATGGTGCATCCTGCAGATGTTGGATGTTGTCTATCATGGTGCATCCTGCAGATGTTGGATGTTGTCTATCATGGTGCATCCTGCAGATGTTGGATGTTGTCTATCATGGTGCACCTGCAGATGTTGGATGTTGTCTATCATGGTGCACCCTGCAGATGTTGGATGTTGTCTATCATGGTGCATCCTGCAGATGTTGGATGTTGTCTATCATGGTGCATCCTGCAGATGTTGGATGTTGTCTATCATGGTGCATCCTGCAGATGTTGGATGTTGTCTATCATGGTGCACCCTGCAGATGTTGGATGTTGTCTATCATGGTGCACCCTGCAGATGTTGGATGTTGTCTATCATGGTGCACCCTGCAGATGTTGGATGTTGTCTATCATGGAGCATCCTGCAGATGTTGGATGTTGTCTATCATGGTGCACCCTGCAGATGTTGGATGTTGTCTATCATGGTGCATCCTGCAGATGTTGGATGTTGTCTATCATGGTGCACCTGCAGATGTTGGATGTTGTCTATCATGGTGCACCCTGCAGATGTTGGATGTTGTCTATCATGGAGCATCCTGCAGATGTTGGATGTTGTCTATCATGGTGCATCCTGCAGATGTTGGATGTTGTCTATCATGGTGCACCCTGCAGATGTTGGATGTTGTCTATCATGGTGCACCCTGCAGATGTTGGATGTTGTCTATCATGGTGCATCCTGCAGATGTTGGATGTTGTCTATCATGGTGCACCCTGCAGATGTTGGATGTTGTCTATCATGGTGCACCCTGCAGATGTTGGATGTTGTCTATCATGGTGCATCCTGCAGATGTTGGATGTTGTCTATCATGGTGCATCCTGCAGATGTTGGATGTTGTCTATCATGGTGCATCCTGCAGATGTTGGATGTTGTCTATCATGGTGCACCCTGCAGATGTTGGATGTTGTCTATCATGGTGCACCCTGCAGATGTTGGATGTTGTCTATCATGGTGCATCCTGCAGATGTTGGATGTTGTCTATCATGGTGCATCCTGCAGATGTTGGATGTTGTCTATCATGGTGCATCCTGCAGATGTTGGATGTTGTCTATCATGGAGCATCCTGCAGATGTTGGATGTTGTCTATCATGGTGCACCCTGCAGATGTTGGATGTTGTCTATCATGGTGCATCCTGCAGATGTTGGATGTTGTCTATCATGGAGCATCCTGCAGATGTTGGATGTTGTCTATCATGGTGCATCCTGCAGATGTTGGATGTTGTCTATCATGGTGCATCCTGCAGATGTTGGATGTTGTCTATCATGGTGCACCCTGCAGATGTTGGATGTTGTCTATCATGGTGCATCCTGCAGATGTTGGATGTTGTCTATCATGGTGCATCCTGCAGATGTTGGATGTTGTCTATCATGGTGCACCCTGCAGATGTTGGATGTTGTCTATCATGGTGCATCCTGCAGATGTTGGATGTTGTCTATCATGGTGCATCCTGCAGATGTTGGATGTTGTCTATCATGGTGCACCCTGCAGATGTTGGATGTTGTCTATCATGGTGCATCCTGCAGATGTTGGATGTTGTCTATCATGGTGCACTAAGATTCATAACTGGTTGTGATTATCGTACCCACCACTGCACCCTGTATTCACTGGTTAACTGGACATCATTAACTTCACACAGACTCTTCCACTGGTACATTTTCATCTTTAAAGGTCCACTGACATGAATTTTTTACTATTCATAACATTGCTCAAAATATATATATTTTATCATTTAAATATGTTTGTTTTTGCAAACAAAATGATAAATCACTTTAATTTTGCTTTAAAAGTGATTTTGAACTTCAAGCCGTGTTTAATCATGGGAAATCCGATTACACTCGAACGCACCATATGTGATGTCACACTGGGCAGAGGGCTGTGGTGTCTTTAATAGCGGACAATTTAAAACTGGACGAATTTATCAATCTATGTGAAGATTTGAGCTATTTGTCTTCATTTTGGGAAGCAGAAAATAGTTTGGGTGATGGAACAAGAAACAACAGGATCTAATTTAGGTCTATTGTGATGGAACAAGAAACAACAGGATCTAATTTAGGTCTGATGCTGTATCAGACTTCCTTCATGTCGAGCTGCTCATACCTGCGCACTGTGACAAGCCCAGAGCTCTGCCCGGTGTGACATCACAGATGGTGCGTTCGTGTGTAATCGGATTTCCCATGATTAAACACGGCTTGAAGTTCAAAATCACTTTTAAAGCAAAATTAAAGTGATTTATCATTTTGTTTGCAAAAACAAACATATTTAAATGATAAAATATATATATTTTGAGCAATTTTATGAATAGTAAAAAAATCATGTCAGTGGACCTTTAAATCACTTCTTGGTCTGCTGCCCTCATACATCTCCTCCTACATGTCTCTGTGTGAGTGCAGCTACAGCGTGCGCTCTCAGGACATGATTACCTGCAGTGTTCCGTCAGTGAGGACTGAACTTGGAAAAAGGGCCTTCTCCTACTCTGCTCCTGTTTCCTGGAATATCTTACAAAAAGATATGAAGCTCTCGACCTTGACCTCTCTAAATGGTTTTCAGAATCTGTTGGAATCCTGGCAAAAACCAATGCAGACATGTTCCTGTCTTTGATTTTCTACATCTGCCTTATAATCTGTCTGTTTTGCTACTTTGATATCTTTGTTTTAACTTGTAAAAAAATAAAATAATTATCTGTATTTCTCTCTTATGTTTATCTATTGTTGATTGTTTAAGGAAAATCTACTGTTATTGTTGTCATCATTCTTTAGTTTGTAGACAGGTCTCTCTTGTGCATCTTCTCATCAGATGAGATTAACCTGCCTAAATAAAGGTTGAATGAATTACAGATAATCAACAAATCCAAATGTCAAAATGAACAGAAACTACACAGCTGGCCATCTGTGGAAATGATCACAGTTTGAGTTTAACTTTATTAACGTTAAACTCTCCGGATGGAGAGTGAAACGTTTCTATATAAAAAAAAAAACTGTCCAGATGACGCGACTGAGAATTATTGGATTTGATACCTGGATTATTGAGCATGAACTTTCTTTATTGAACTTAGTACAATAAAATAATAAAGAAAGTTAAATTAAAAGAAAATAAATATAAAACAAAAGCAAGCAGAAAAAACAATAGTAGTAAAGTATATTTACAAATTCACAGTTTTAAGTTGTTCAACACCTAATCACCCCTCATGAAAAAGATCAGCAGCAACATGAAACAGATCAGCAGCAACATGAAACAGATCAGCAGCAACATGAAACAGATCAGCAGCAACATGAAACAGATCAGCAGCAACATGAAACAGATCAGCAGCAACATGAAACAGATCAGCAGCAACATGAAACAGATCAGCAGCAACATGAAACAGATCAGCAGCAACATGAAACAGATCAGCAGCAACATGAAACAGATCAGCAGCAACATGAAACAGATCAGCAGCAACATGAAACAGATCAGCAGCAACATGAAACAGATCAGCAGCAACATGAAACAGATCAGCAGCAACATGAAACAGATCAGCAGCAACATGAAACAGATCAGCAGCAACATGAAACAGATCAGCAGCAACATGAAACAGATCAGCAGCAACATGAAACAGATCAGCAGCAACATGAAACAGATCAGCAGCAACATGAAACAGATCAGCAGCAACATGAAACAGATCAGCAGCAACATGAAACAGATCAGCAGCAACATGAAACAGATCAGCAGCAACATGAAACAGATCAGCAGCAACATGAAACAGATCAGCAGCAACATGAAACAGATCAGCAGCAACATGAAACAGATCAGCAGCAACATGAAACAGATCAGCAGCAACATGAAACAGATCAGCAGCAACATGAAACAGATCAGCAGCAACATGAAACAGATCAGCAGCAACATGAAACAGATCAGCAGCAACATGAAACAGATCAGCAGCAACATGAAACAGATCAGCAGCAACATGAAACAGATCAGCAGCAACATGAAACAGATCAGCAGCAACATGAAACAGATCAGCAGCAACATGAAACAGATCAGCAGCAACATGAAACAGATCAGCAGCAACATGAAACAGATCAGCAGCAACATGAAACAGATCAGCAGCAACATGAAACAGATCAGCAGCAACATGAAACAGATCAGCAGCAACATGAAACAGATCAGCAGCAACATGATGTGATATTTCACAGTGATTATTCTGGTTATTTATTCATGAGTCTAACAGCCTCAGGGTAGAAGCTGTTCCTCAGTCTAGTGGTTCTACACTTAATGTTCCTCAGCCTCCTGCTTGAGGGGAGCAAGACAAAGTGTGTGTGCTGGGTGAGTGTGGTCTTTCATGATGCAGGTGGCTCTCTTCCTGCATCTGGAGGTGTAGATGTCTGTGATGGTGGGGAGACTGACTCCAACATCTTCTGTGCAGCCTTCACCACTCTCTGCAAAGCTTTTCTTTCTGCAGCTGTGCAGCCTCCATGCCACACGTTGATGCTGGAGCACAGGATGCTCTCCACTGCACACCTGTAGAAGGAGGTGAGGACTGGGCTGCTCAGACCAGCTCGTCTCAGCCGTCTGAGGAAGTAGAGTCTCTGATGACCTTTCTTGATCAGGCTGGTGGTGTTGTTGCTCCAGCTGAGGTTATCATTCAAGTGTACACCCAAGTACTTGTAGCTGGAGACCACTTCCACCACAGATCCACTTATGTTCAGTGGGGTGGGTGTGTTTGTTCCTTCTGAAGTCCACAATCATCTCCTTTGTCTTCTTCACATTGATGTGAAGGTTATTCTCTTTGCACCAGCTCTCCAGGTGTTCCACCTCCTGTCTGTAGCTGGACTCATCATTGTTTGTGATGCATCCCACCACCGCTGTATCATCTGCAAACTTTACAATATGACAGCCTGGATGGGTGGCTGCACAATCATATGTGAGCAGAGTGAACAGAAGAGGGCTCAGCACACATCCTTGAGGAGAGCCAGTGCTGAGGGTTTTGGTGGAGGAGGAGAAGTTGTGGATCCTCACTGACTGTGGTCTGTTCGTTAAGAAGTCTAGTACCTAGTTGAATAGGGAGGGGCTTAGTCCTAGTGTGAGCAGTTTATTCATCAGGGTTTGGGGGATCATGGTGTTGAAGGCAGATGTGAAGTCCACAAAGAGCATATGGACATATGAGTCCTTCTGTTCCATGTGGGTGAGAGCAGTGTGGACCACAGAGGAGATGGCATCCTCTGTTGATCCGTTCTAGTGGTATGCATACTGATGAGGGTCCTTGTTGATGTTGATGGATATTTTTATGTGGGTCATCACTAGTTTTTCGAAGCATTTAGCGACTATCGGGGTGAGGGCCACTGGCTGAAAGTCATTCAGACCAGTCACTGTGGAGCTCTTTGGGACTGGGATGATGGTGGCAGTCTTCAGGCAGGCGGGAACTGTCTCCATGGTAAGTGAGGAGTTAGCCAGCACCACGCAGAGCTGATCGGCACATTCTTTCAACACTTTCCCAGGGTCGTTGTCTGGGCCGGTTGCTTTGTGAGGGTTGATCTTCCTGAAAGTACTCCTTACTTCTTCTGAGGTCACGTTGAGATGCTCTTCATCCGGTGGTGAGGTGAGTCTGGTACTAGGTGGTCTGTTTGGGTCTTCAAAGCGTGTATAGAACTTGTTGAGGGCATCTGGCAGAGATGTGTCTTTGGGGCATTGTTCGCTCCTGCATTTATAGTCTGTCATGCATGTAATAATAATACTGTAATAAGAATGAATTCAATTTATATGTATTGTTCAATTCATATGTATTGCCTCTCCACATGCTCTGTGGGTCTTGTGAGGTGAATTGACCATTGCTCCTCTGTGCATATGTTGCCATGGCCCTCTTAATACCAGCAACTAGCTCTTTCCTTGTCCTTCTCAGCTCCTGTGAGTTGCCAGACCTGACGACAGTGTTCCTGGCTGCCAGAAGGGTGTACACCTCTGCACTCAGCCAAGGTTTTCTGTTGGGGTAACTTTTAACATATCTCATGGTGGAGACGTTGTCAGTACATGTGCTAATGTACCCCAGATCTGAGGATGCATATTGGTCCAGATGTAGAGCTCCTTCATTTTCAGCAGCTTCTCTGAAAACCTGCTAATGTCACCATTTGATGTGCTGTACCAGATTATAGCAAAAGCTCATTCGCATCTGCTGTCCCTTGACAAGTAAAAAAAGGATATGCAATGCAATAATACAGTGACAGAAAATATATCACTATAAATTGCTTTCAAATCACAATACACAAACACATGTACAGACTCAATAATTAGCACACACAGTCTTACAGTTAATATTTGCATACCTGAGCAGTTTGTAATTGTTCTTTTTTTTGTCAAATTCAATTTCAAAGGAGCTGCAGCTCCTCACATCCTCAGGCACTGCATTCCACTGATTAGTATTCTTTACAGAAATAGCTGATTGCCTGGTAACAGTACAGCAAAATTCATTCAACCTTTATTTAGACAGATTAATCCTATTGAACCTCGAGGACTCATTTACAATAGAGACCTGATTTCTTAACAGAGAGTGATGACAACAATGGATAACAATGGCAACAATAGGCAGTAATAAAAAAAGGCATACAAATTTAATCTAAAAAAGCTAAGTCTGGTCCTCTGGACATTCAAAAAACAAAACAAAACAAAAACAAACAAAAAAACTGTAGAGACGTTTCGTCTTTCGTCCGAAAGACTTCCTCAGTCTGAGATGCTGTATACATAGTTCCCAGACACGCCCCCATACCGGCTTCCGCACCACATCTGAAGGCAGAGAAAGTCAAAATGGCGAACTAGCAGAGCAAATTATACGGACAAAAACACGAGCTACCACAGCTTCACCAAGGAACAAGAGCAAAATGGCAGTGGTCGAGTTAAATGAGTTTGAGAAAGAAATCATGGCAGACGAATCAGACAACTTGTCACAAAGTAGTTACTCCGATATCATTAATTATTTAATTACTACAAAGAGCGCACACCGGCTTTACAGCACAGAGCTTTACAGCTTTAAATCCAAAAAAGATGTGTAAACTGTCTCAATCAGATCTAACCAGCTAAAAAAAGGTTTAACTAAAATAACACAGCCAGCACAAACAGTCCAGGCTGAACACAGACCAGAACCAGCACTTTGAGTGTTACCGTGTTGGAAGTTAGCATGTTGTTAGCATCTGGAGCGGATGGTCCGTCGAGCTCATCGGACGGCGTGGATCCGTCGCGGCCGCGGAGGCACGTCCCATGGGACCGACGCGTCGCCCGCACGACTTGGCTCCCGTCCTCCTTCTCCCACTGGGACGGTCTCACCGCCGGGCCCGGTGGACCGTGAAGAGGCCGCGTTAGCGAGATGCTAAGCTAGCCACAGCATGCAAGACGGTGTCACTAAAATAATGAAAAAAAAAAAACAGCTCTAACACACAGACAGTTGTACTCTAACATTGTTTCACAAAATGATTGATGTAGAATATTTTGTTTACCGGCCAAAAGCACGATCTTCTGAGCAGATCCAAGCAGAGATGGGGCGGTGTGCGTTTCTCCGATGAAATAAATCCTTCACGTTTTCTTTTTTTTGATGAAGTGAAACCTGCGCGTTGCCCAAACGTCTACCCGACTGGAACACCCACTGACACAACACGAAGTAACCATTGCAATTAATTAGAAATTAACAAAAAAAAAACACGTGAAAAATACACAGCCAGTAGAACGCGCTCCAACTGCTGCTTAGCCTACCTGTGGGAGGGTCAAAAAGGACAACCCACAGATGTGACGTCACATGGGAACTATGTATTCAGCTCAGTCTTTTAAATAGCACCCTCTCATAGTGGATCAACCAGTTGGCTGATGACAGCTGAAACCAGCTGCTCACATGATCAAGGAGGACCATCAGCCTAACAATGGATCGTTAGCACCCTGATGGTTGTTTGCTATTCACAGAGGGCTGAGTGATACTAGCAATAACAGCATTGTAAGAGGGGGACAGTTGAACCCGGAGGCCTCCACCTCTGTTTAATGATGGACGGTTTCTTTTCACAAAGATGGCCTCCTTTACTCCTCTCTCAAACCATCGTTCCTCTCTATCAAGGATGTGAACATCTTCATCCCTGAAAGAGTGACCGCTGGCCTGGAGATGAGTGTAGACCGCAGAGTCCTGACCTGATGATGTTGATCTTCTGTGCTGAGCTGAATACAGCATCTCAGACTGAGGAAGTCTTTCGGACTGTTACGTTGAGGAGCTGGGTGCAGGCCCCCGGAGACTGCCTCTCGGGTTTCAGGACCCGAGACCTGCCTCCAGCTCCACACATCCTCCCCCAGTCTCGGATCTCCCTCAGAAATGGCAACTCATACTAAATAAATCAAGGAAACCTGAATTAATTTATATAAATTGTATTAAAGTAAAGGCAGGAAAAGGTTACAGTTTACAGCGCTGGCTCTCTGACAGGATCAGCATGCGGAAGAGAGAGAGAGAGATGTCCAGTGTCATTACTAATTTATAGGGTCTAGGCCCCGCCCTTTGCAGAAGGGAGCTCTTCCTTTCACGTGTATGAGGGGACGTGACTAAGTGTGATCTCATCAGATCTTATGTGAACTGATGCATGTGGAAAACATGGAACAGTGCATTACAGCCTTTCTACGTGATGTATCAAGCAAAATAAACTCTATTCCTTAACAGAAATTGAATCCATAGGACTCTTTTTAGAGCTGCTGGTCCAGTTTAACCCAATCAGAACAGAGTCATCATTTCATTATGATCCCGTCTCTGAGTAGATCAAAACCCCAGGACCAGTCTACATAACTATCTAACAGCACGAAAGATGCAACGTTTCTACAGTTTTTTTTTTTTGTTGCTTTGTTTTTTTTGTTTTTTTTGAATGTCCAGAGGACCAGACTTAGCTTTTTTAGAATTTTCTACCTGGATTATTGAGCATGCATCAAGGCATACAAATTTAAGTTTCTCTTTTTGGGGAGTGGGAGTGGGGGATGACACACTCTCTCACAGATGATATTCTCATAGATTGGATTGTCTCTAAGCAGCGAGTTTACAAAAAAAAAATCAGACAGCAGAGTGGGGGTCAAACCATTTACGATTTTATAAACAAGACACAAATTACAAAATAATCTAAATTTGTCAAAGCTCAAAAGCTTGTATAGAATCCTACAGTGGTGATAGTGCAGTGGCTTTTTATCCAAAGCTTTTACAATCTGTTCATATAAAGACTCAAAAGGTCTTAAAACATAATCACCAGCCTGACCCCAACAGGTGATACAGTACAACATATGGGATAAAATCATGGCATGCATGTCTTAGCTGCATCAAATGAGAGATTATGTCTAATATATAAAAAAATAAGATTGAATTTAATGACTTTGGTCATATTCTTAACATGCTTATTTTGCCTCATTTATGTTAATATAAACCAAGATTGAGCTAATCTTAGTTCTTTTATAACTTGATTTCTTAAACTTTTATAAATCATCATGTCAATGTTTCTTCTAGTTTTAATGTGTCAGGATTTTTGCTCTAGGAGAGGAGTGAACCCATGTGCAGGCAGGACTTGGGAGGCAGGACGTAAAAAAGCAATACTTTTAATAAATAACAAAAGTTGGTTGACGGGGCAGCAAAACTTACATAACAGGAGCAGACTTGGAAACAGGACAAGGAATGTACCCAACGAAGACGAACTGACAAAGGACAAGACTCTCAGAGGAACTTATATACACAGACGGGACATGAGACAGGGGTGATGATAATCAGACTAATTAAAGCATAACACTAGGGAGGACAAGGAAGAAACTGATCAGACTGAACACAAAACACATGGGGAGTAATTAACTAAGATCAGGACAGGATAACTAATTAAACATGGAGAACAAGGAATAATTAAACTAAAGCACAGAGAAGGACTGGAGAGCTAAATAAACATGTTACATGAATAATAACTAAACCAAGGGCACAAGAGCTGCACTAATTAAACATAGAGCACGAAGAAATAAATAAACTGAAACATAGGAGCAGAACTAGAGAACTAAATAAACATGAGGAATAACTAAGAGCACAGGAGCAGGTCTGGAGAACTAAAACTATGTTTAAGGATCACTAGAGTACAACTGATACAGGAGAAACTAATTAAACTAAGAACGCGGATCAGGAGCTGGTTGACAGGAGACCAAACAAGGAGAGAACAGACAAGGAATGACCAGCAGAGGGCGCCATCCTTACAGTATCCTCCCCCCAAGGACGCCCCTTGGCGTCCCCAGAAAGCCTTCCCCCAAAAAAAATTAAAAAAAAATTGGGTGGGTGGAAGGAGAAACTGCCAGGATGGAGGGCAAGAGGAACACGAGAAAAACACAAGGGCCAGAGGAACACAAAGGGGCACAAGGAAAAACATAAGGGCCACCGGAACATAAAGGAGCACGAGAAAAAACACAAGGGCTGAACACAACGAAACTGTAGGAACTAAACACAAGAAAACATCAGAGGTTCAGGTGGACGGCCGGGAGACCATCCATCATGAGGAGCCAGTTCTGGTGGGTGGCCGGGAGACTGTCCATCATGAAGAGCCAGTTCAGATGGACGGCCGGGAGGCCATCCATCACGAGGAGTAAGTTCAGGTGGGTGGCTGGGAGGCCGTCCATCACGAGGAGCCTTGGGAGCCACAGCTAGCAATACGGGGACCTAGGGAGCTGCGGATGGTACCAAGGAGACCTGGAGGACTGCAGCTGACAACACGAGGAGTTGTGGAGGAACTACAGCTGACGACACGAGGCGTTGTGGAGGAACTGCAGCTGATAACACAAGGAGTTGTGGAGGAACTGCAACTGACGACACGAGGAGTTGTGGAGGAACTTCAGCTGACGACACGAGGATCTTAGGAGCTGCAGACGGCAAAGATGAGGCTTCAGGAGCTACAATGGGCAAAGACGAGACCCTAGGAGCTGCAGACGGCAAAGACGAGACCCCAGGAGCTGCAGACGGCAAAGACGAGACCCTAGGAGCTGCAGACGGCAAAGACGAGACCCCAGGAGCTGCAGACGGCGAAGACGAGACCCTAGGAGCTGCAGATGGCAAAGATGAGACCTTGTCGGCAGAGTCTTCATCGGCAAAGTCTTCATTGGTTGATATGAAGACTCCAGGACAGCAGATAGCATGAGAGGCATCTTCAGGGAACCTCTCGGAACAGGAAACGTGGGAGGCGCCCTCCAGGGCCCCCCTGGAACAGGAGATGTGGGAGGCGTCCTCCAGGCCCTCCCGGGAACAGGAGACATGGGGGTGCCTTCCAGGGCCCCCTCAGAACAAGAAACGTGAGGGGTACCCTCTAGGGCCCTCCCGGAACAGGAAACGTGGGAGACACCTTCCAGAGCTCCCCCGGAACAGGAAACGTGTGGGACGTCCTCCAGGGCCCCCTCGGAGCAGGAAACGTGAGGAACGCCATCTGGAGACACTGGAGGAGTAATGCCCTCTGGAGAAGCTGAAGAAGTAGTGCACTCTTGAGAAGCTGAAGGTGTAGCACCCTCTAGAGAAGCTGAAGGTGTATCACCCTCTAGAGACCCTGAAGGTACAGCGTCCTCTATAAAAGCTGGAGGTACAGTACCCTCTAGAGACGCTGGAGGTGTAATGTCCTCTAGAGACGCTGGAGGTGTTGCATCTTCTAGAGACGTTGGAGGTGTAACGTCCTCTAGAGACGCTGGAGGTGTTGCATCTTCTAGAGACGTTGGAGGTGTAACGTCCTCTAGAGACGCTGGAGGTGTAGTACCCTCTAGAGACGCTGGAGGTACAGCCCCCTTTGGAGACACAGGAGACATTGGGGACATAGGAGATACTGGGGACATAGGAGACAATGGAGACACTGAAGACACAGGAGACATTGAAGATGCATGAGACATTGAAGACGCAGGAGACATTGAAGATGCAGGAGACACTGCAGATGCAGGAGACACTATAGACGCAGGAGACACTACAGACAAGGGAGACACTGGAGAAACTGTAGGTTCAGGACAACCTGCAGACTCAGGACACATGAAGACCACTGTAGGTTCTGGAAGACCCGCTGCAGGTTCTAGGACTCCATCCATCCATCCATCCATTTTCGTCCGCTTATTCGTCCGCTTTCGGCGGGTCGCGGGGATAGCAGCTCCTCTGGGGGAATCCCAAGGCATTCCCAGGCCAGCCGAGAAACATAGTCCCTCCAGCGTGTCCTGGGTCTTCCTCTGGGCCTCCTCCCGGTGGGACATGCCCGGAACACCTCACCAGGGAGGCGTCCAGGAGGCATCCTAACCAGATGCCCGAGCCACCTCAACTGGCTCCTCTCGATGTGGAGAAGCAGCGGCTCTACTCCGAGTCCCTCCCGGATGACTGAGCTTCTCACCCTATCTCTAAGGGAGAGTCCAGACACCCTGCGGAGAAAACTCATTTCAGCCGCTTGTATCCGAGATCTCGTTCTTTCGGTCACAACCCAAAGCTCATGACCATAGATGAGGGTGGGAACGTAGATCGATCGGTAAATTGAGAGCTTTGCCTTTCGACTCAGCTCTCTCTTCACCACGACAGACCGGTACAGAGCCCGCTTCACTGCGGATGCTGCACCTATCCGCCTATCGATCTCACGCTCCAGTTTTCCCTCATTCGTGAACAAGACCCCGAGATACTTAAACTCCTCCACTTGGGGCAGGACCTCATCCCCGACCCGGAGAGGGCATGCTACCCTTTTCCGGCTCAAGACCATGGCCTCGGATTTGGAGGAACTGATCCTCATCCCGGCCGCATCACACTCGGCTGCAAACCGCTCCAGCGAAAGCTGTAGATCACGATCTGATGAAGCCAACAGGACCACATCATCTGCAAAAAACAGAGAAGCGATTCTAAGGCCACCAAAACGGATCCTCTCAACACCTTGGTTGCGCCTAGAAATTCTGTCCATAAAAGTTATGAACAGAATCGGTGACAAAGGGCAACCTTGGCGGAGTCCAACTCTCACTGGAAACGAGCCTGACTTACTGCCGGCAATGCGGACCAAGCTCTGACACCGGTCGTACAGGGACCTAACAGCCCATATCAATGGGCCTGGTACCCCATACTCCCGGAGTACCCCCCACAGAACCCCCCGAGGGACGCGGTCGAATGCCTTTTCCAAGTCCACAAAGCACATGTAAACTGGTTGGGCAAACTCCCACGCACCCTCCAGGACCCTGCTGAGGGTGTAGAGCTGGTCTAGTGTTCCACGACCAGCACGAAAACCACACTGCTCCTCCTGAATCCGAGGTTCGACTATCCGACGGACCCTCCTCTCCAGAACCCCTGAATAGACCTTACCAGGGAGGCTTAAGAGTGTGATCCCCCTATAGTTGGAACACACCCTACGGTCCCCCTTTTTGAATAGGGGAACCACCACCCCAGTCTGCCAATCCAAGGGAACTGCCCCCGATGTCCACGCGATATTGCAGAGTCGCGTAAGCCAACACAACCCCACAACATCCAGAGCCCTAAGGAACTCAGGGCGAATCTCATCCACCCCTGGAGCCCTGCCACCGCAGAGCTTTTTAACCACCTCGGTGACCTCAGCTCCAGAGATTGGAGAGCCCGACCCAAAGTCCCCAGGCTCCGCTTCCTCAGTGGAAGACGTGCCAGTAGGATTGAGGAGGTCTTCGAAATATTCCGCCCACCGACTCACAACATCCCGGGTTGAGGTCAACAGCACGCCATCCCCACCATAAATGGTGTTGGTTGCGTACCGCTTTCCCCCCCTGAGGACTCTCTGGGACTCCTGCTACAGATTCTTTTACAGTTCTGATTTTAACTAGGAGCTGAAAGTACTCAGGGATTGAGATGAGGCCAGGAACAGATAACAACAGTGTCTCTGCTAAATTAAGTAAAGTCTCTTGACACTCAGGGTAATTTCTAGCAGAGGAGAACAGACCTTGAAGCACAGAGTTAATCTGAGAAAGATCAGAGGCACCTACCGCCTGTAATGAGTCCTCGGTAGCGACCTCTGCTGGAGTAGTGTGGAAACGTTGTTCAGGCTGTTCTCTGAGTTGGCCCTCCTTCATCTGCTCCGAAGATGAATGGGGGGATGACTGCCCCACCCAGCGAAATTCTCCCCGATTTTGCAGGTCGCGTCTGAGGAGAGCAGGGTGGTGGCTCGGACCAGAAGAAGGCAAAACTTGTCTTTTGGAGAGCTCTGAGTGGAGGTGAGGTGCCGGATCCAGCTCTCACCGGGACCACGGAAGGCGAGGCATCTGGACCAGCCCTCACTGAACCACCAGGACAGGAAACAAGAGACTCGCTCCCACCGGACCGGGTGCGAGGAGCTGGGAATGCAGGCGGAAGAGCAACAGATCGGTTCCGGTGGCTTCTTCTGCCTTTCTGACGGTGTGAGTGGGTCATGGGGGCAAGCCAGAGTACGTCCTCTAAGTCCACGTCCTCTCCCGACGTCCACCCGGAGTATGTCGGCACGTAATGAACGTGAGACGAGGAAAAACTGGACCCGGATGTCATGTGGCTACCTTGATGCTTTCTTTGTCTCTCCTCCTGCAGCAGGAGAAGTGAAGGCAGAACTTTTACCGCCTGGCTGTGATTCTTCAGTCCCAGGATGGATTCGGTCCAAAAGGTAACACACCGGAACACAGACTTCTTTATCTGGACAGATCTAAAAAAACAGGTGAGCGGAACTCTGTAGAACCTGCCCGCTAGGTTCAGGGTTGGTCATTCGTACTGTCAGGATTTTTGCTCTAGGAGAGGAGTGAACCCATGTGCAGGCAGGACTCAGGAGGTAGGACGTAAAAAGGCAATACTTTTAATAAATAACAAAAGGTGGCTGACGGGGCAGCAAAACGTACGGTACATAACAGGAGCAGACTTGGAAACAGGACTCGGAACAAGACAAGGAATGTACCTAACAAAGACGAACCGACAAAGGACAAGACTCTCAGAGGAACTTATATACAGAGATGGGACATGAGACAGGGATGATGATAATCAGACTAATTAAAGCATAACACTAGGGAGGACAGGGAAGAAACTGATCAGACTGAACACAAAACACCTGGGGAGTAATTAACTGAGATCAGGACAGGAGAAATAATTAAACATGGAGCACAAGGAATAATTAAACTAAAGCACAGAGCAGGACTGGAGAACTAAAACTATGTTTAATGATCACTAGAGTAGAACTTATACAGGAGAAACTAATTAAACTAAGAATTCGGATCAGGAGCTGCTTGACAGGAGACCAAACAAGGAGAGAACAGACAAGGAAGGGCCAGCAGAGGGCGCCATCCTTACATAATGGCTTTCCTTAATGCAGCATATCTATTTTTCATAAATTTCCACAGAAGTATATCCAAACACAGTAAATCATTTTTATTTGTAGATGTTCTCTTAACCTTGACACTAAATCTATCCCTCACAGAATCAGTTTTATTAACAAGACTATCTTCTTATCATCAGAGGTCAATACATCATCCCAAGTTGTTTATTTCACAAATAAAGACCTCTTGTTTGGCTCTAGGTCAGGGGTGGGCAAACTTTTATACAAAGTACTCGCGGGCCACACTGAGCTCTAAAATTGGAGCGAACAGGAACAGATGGATGGAGTGTTTGTGTGATGTTACACCCCAGCACATTAACAGCTGCTGGGACGCTATTAATTATGGGCAATTCCACCTTCTGCACCACTCAAGCAGCCACTAAGTCAGGATTATATGACAGAACAGTGATTTTATTTACAATAGTGAGATTATTGACTTTGTGGAGTCTTACCAACTTCAGACCATAATAACAAAAATACAAAACCACTGTATTTTCTCTTACCTGAAGAAAAATAAAATTAACCAAACCACAAGTCTCGTACCTCACTATGCTATGGTGAGGTAACAAGCGTTAGCCATCTTGTTAGCCACTAAGGACTGTATCTTTAGCGATATGATAAACTACCCTGATGCATGCTCAATAATCCAGGTAGAAAAATCTAAAAAAGCTAAGTCTTGTCCTCTGGACATTCTAAAAACAAAACAAAACAAAAAAGTAGAAACGTTTTGTCTTTCGTCCGAAAGACTTCCTCAGTCGGAGTTGCTGTATTCAACTCAGTCTTATAAATAGCACCCTCTCACAGTGGATCAACCAGTTTGCTGATGACAGCCGAAACCACCTGCTGCTGGAGAAGCAGGAAGGAGAGGGGGCACGTGGCTGAGGGTTGTGTGCTTGTGTTCGAGGAGGTAGAAGGAAGGGGGCCACCTGGGAGATAGAAGACAGCAGAATTTCCAAGTATAAAACTATATCATTTACAGGTAGTCCTTGACTTACGACGGTATCGAGTTACGACGTTTTGCGGTTACGACGCACCTCCCATTAAAAAATTTTTTTTTTGAAAAGCCGAGTTACGCAGTTTCCGGTTTTACTAGCTGCGGAGGGTACAGCTGCCCTGTTTTTTCTAAAAAAGCTAAGTCTGGTCCTCTGGACATTCAAAAAACAAAACAAAACTGTTCATAGTACAACTTACTGTTACTGTGTGTCCTATGAACGTGGTTTTACGTCATAAACTAATACGTACGGAGGATGGACCGAGCTGGACGGCGGTTTTTACGACGTAAACGCACTACAGAATACATAGGAGGGACGGAGGAACGGCTTCAACAGAATACCAGTAGGTTATTACCGTATTCACCGGAGGAAAATACGCTCCGGTGTTTAATACGCTTTGTCCAATTATTAACAATAAACAAGAAAAAAACGTACACAATACGCCCCGGTGTTTAATACGCGTCATCACCACGCGACGCGTCAGCGCCTCATTTGCCCTAATCAAGATGGCGGCGACAGAAGCAAGCGAGTACGAAGATCTTCACAAGGAAACACGGTAAAACAATTATTTCTTTGCGAGAAAAAATATATTTCTTAGCTGACTTCATAGCAGACGTGCTTCTGAGCTTAACGAAATGTTCAAATCAGCTGGATTTTTTAAAAAAAGTTCGCCGAATTTTAGGCAGGCGCCAGGCGGGTCAAACCGGACGCTTTCTTTCTTTAAATTTAGCTAAATAAACGCTTAAAAATATATTTCTTAGCTGACTTAATAGTAGACGTACTCCTGAGTTTAACGAAATGTTCAAATCAGCTGGATTAAAAAAAAAAAGTTTGCTGATTTTTATGCAGGCGCCAGGCGGGTCAAACCGGACGCTTTGTTTCTTTAAATTTAGCTAAATAAACGCTTAAAAATATATTTCTTACCTCACTATAGCAGACGGGCTCCTGAGCTGAACCAAATGTGAAATCAGCTGGATTTAAAAATCCGCGGTGTGGTTTATGAGTGGTATCTTGCAAACAAAAACAGCTACATCCACAGCAGGGAGCGGGCAGCGACAGAGTCATCAGTCCGACCAAAGGAGGCTTTTTTCGGACACATGCAAGTAGAAACTTCTGGAAGTGGCCCCTCTTCCTCTTCACTCTCTGAGTCCTCTGCTGGCTGCTGCCTACAGTGCCCGTATAGCGGCCGAAACTGGTACTGCACCATTTTCGCCAAAAATGAAAAACGAAGAATCAGAGCAAAAAATGAGTCTAAAAATATGGGGAAAAATCCATAAATAATACTCTTCGGTGTTTAATACGCTGGACATTCAAATGAGCAAAAATACTGCGTATAATACACCGGCGAATACGGTAACTCTTTTTTCCCTTTATGATGGCTCCCAAATGTATGTGTGTTTTGATAATTATGTAGGGTACTGTGTTAGGATAGGCTAAGTGCTTGGTAAAATACAGTACTGTACGTATATCGTTCAGTATATACGCATGTTCCGAGTTACGTCGAAATTCGCTCTACGCCGCAGCGCAGGAACGGAACTCCGTCGTAAGTCAAGGACTACCTGTATATCGAGATAGCTCAACTTATATCACAAAGAAAATGTATCTTGATATTTTAAAAATATCGAGATATCGCCCAGCCCTAGTTTCCCATCCTACTTTCCTCAAAGACCCCCCTTCTTACCTCTTAGCCAATCTGAGACCCCCAAATCCCTCGCCACTCCCCTCTCCCATAAGACTCATTAAGATTAATCTCTTTATCAAAGTGATAAAATAATAAAGTAAATATTATAAGTGATATTACAAGTAATAGTAAATGTAGCATGAAGCTGAACTGCTCTAACTATGACTCCTGACCGATATTCATCTTTCAGACTCACCATGAATCGTGTGCTTTAAAATTACCTCTGACTTCAATAATGTCTGATGTTTTTCTACACATTTCTCGTCAGGGACACAGAGTCAGCTACAGTCTGACAAATGTTGACCTTATTCTTCATCTGTTTATAAGAAAGAAAAGCAAATCATTAATGAAGTTTCTAAAAAAGCTAAGTCTGGTCCTCTGGACATTCAAAAAACAAAACAAAGCAAAAAATTGTAGAAACGTTTTGTCTTTCGTCTTGTGTACCCCCAGGGGTACGAGTATCCCACTTTGGGAAGTACTGTTCTATATCATTATAATGAAATAATGTAAAATATTACAATGTGGATAACATATTTCTCTGTTCTGTTTTTCAGAAAGTGATTATTCCTTCAGAGGCATCTGTCGTGAGCAGTCTTTGAGCTGAAGCTGTTTTCTTCAGAGAGTCACAGTGTTCCCTAGTCAAAATAATACAATGTATTCTCAGAGCTGTTGTTTTGCACAAAGATCCTTTGTGTAAAAAGCAGTTCGCCTTGGACCCCCAGACTGAGCAGATCATCTCCGGCTCCGAACCAGAAGATGGTTCGTCTGTGGGCCACATCCTAGAGGTCACGCCAAGGTCCACTCGTTCAACTCCTGAGCAGATAAAAATGTCACTCAGTTACAATTGTTAGAAGTAAATAACTGCAGAAGATGAAGCCTCTTTCCACTGCAAGATTCATGTTCTTGGCTTCAAGTCCCAACGTGCAGAAGGTACCGATGGACGGTGTGCCTTCTCATCAGCTGTTGCTCTCAGACCCATGAAGCTGTCACAGTGATGGTCAGCTACCTTGGCAGTTCCCGGAGAGTCCTCCTCATGGTGTGTCTGGTCTGATCCACCAGAGAACCCCAGAAAGACGAGTGACCTGGTTCCTTCAAGCTGACCCAGTAAGAAGCAGAACCTAGTGACATGATGCCTTGGTCTGGTTATGCTATTTTAAGCTGATACCACTTGGTAAATCATTTCCTGTCTTGCAGTGATGATAAATGACTTTATCTGATCAGATTAAACAACTTCTTTCCACCAAAATCCAAAGTAACTATTTGTTAAAATAGTCAAACTTTGTCTAAATTCATGTTCGTATAAAACTGAAATAATTCCTGCTCAAATAGTCAATTTTGTCTTAGATAAGAGAATTAAGCCTTGATTGATTCATTGTTATTGTTTGTTTGTTTATTATTGTTGTTGATTTTAGTTTGATTATTTTTGTAATAAAACTTCAAAGACAACTTTGGTCTCTTCATTCACATGAATATTCATGTGTTATGATGTAAAACTCCCTGTAATTAACATATTCTACTTCAGTGACTGATTCTGATGATTAAAGGGTGAATAAGTTGTCGTTGGTCAGTAAACTGATCAGCTGGTGCCCCACTTTAACGAGAGCTGAAGAAATAAAACAAATGTAGTGAAGCATCTGACTGAGAATCTTCACCAGCAAAATGTAGTGAAGGGGATGGAGAAATTGTCACCCTTCTTCCCCCATCTCTCTCCTTCATATTTCTACAAAATAATACTCAACTTATATCGCAAAACAATTATCTTGATATTTTAAAAATATCGAGATATCGGCCAGCCCTAGTTCCTTATTGTGATTACATTCTTTGAGCCAGTGGTTCCCAACCTATTTTCCTCAGAGACCCCCCTTCTTACAAGTACTTCCTAGCCAATCTGCGACCCCCCAATCCCTCGCTACTCCCCTCTCCCAAAAGACTCATTAAGACTAATCTCTTCATCAAAATGATAAAATAATAAAGTAAATACTTTGTATTATAAGTAATATTATAAGTAATAGTAATATAAGTAAATATAGAAAAAAGTCAATAAAAGAAAAAGTAAATAGTTACCTTATGTGTAAAAGGTAAAAACTGGTTGTTGTACAACAGAAATAACTACAAGAAAATTGTTTTAAGAATTACTCAAATAACTTCTTTAAAAACTAACAGCAGAATAATTTTAAAAACAGTCTTAAAAAATAAAAATTCTTGTTTTGTCAGAAAACTGGGCATGTACACACAGCTCTAACAAAAACAAAGACTAATGTGTATATGCATAGATCATGTATGTATGTACACAATCATACACATATAGATATACATACACATATACATACACATCTGCACATACACAAAAATATGTCAAAAACAACAGAAAAAAGAGTTAAAAGGGCAGAAGGCTTTTTACTTGAAAGTTATATTGACTTGAATTGGATTTGTTTGTAAGGTCTTACCTGTGATAGATTGCTTTTTGAGATCTCGGTTTGGAAAATATTTAATTCTGATCTGAATAATGAGCCCTAGTAGGACCAAGACCAAATGTTATCCCTGCCACCCTAAAACAACTTCAATGACAATTGTTTTTATTACAGATGGCACAGCAGGGTGGAAAATAAAATTAAAATAGCAAAGTTTGTGTGCATACACAATATATCTACATCTATGTATCTATATCTAAAATGTATGAGTGTGTCCTGATGCATGCTCAATAATCCAGGTAGAAAAATCTAAAAAAGTTAAATCTGGTCGTCTGGACATTCAAAAAACAAAACAAAAAAATTGTGGATATGTTTCGTCTTTCCTCCGAAAGACTTCTTCAGTCAGAGGTGCTGTATTCAGCTCAGTCTTATAAATAGCACCTTCTCATAGTGGATCAACCAGTTTGCTACTGACAGCCAAAACCAGCTGCTCACTTGATCAAGGATGACCATCAACCTAACGATGGATTGTTAGCACCCTAATGGTTGTTTGCTATTCACAAGGGGCAGAGTGATACTAACAATAACAGCATTGTAAGAGGGGGACAGTTTGATTTGATTTGATTTGATGTTAATTCGTTCATTTTAAAAGAACAATACAAAACAATTTCATCAGATACAAGAATACAAGAAAGATAAAATGAAAGGAGCAGAAAGAAGATGAAATCTTATTATATCTGCCCCTTATTTCACAGTTTGTTCAACCAATGATAACCTTCAAACTACATCACAAAATGAATAATTCTACTTAATTTTTCTAACTGTAATATACAAACTACATCACAAAATGAATATCCATCCATCCATCCATTTTCTTCCGCTTATCCGGGGTCGGGTCGCGGGGGTAGCAGCCTAAGTAGGGAGGCCCAGACTTCCCTCTCCCCAGCCACTTGGAGCAGCTCCTCTGGGGGAATCCCAAGGCAAAATGAATAGTTCTACTTAATTTTACAAACTGTAATACACAAACTACATCACAAAATGAAAGTTGACAGTTGAACATGGAGGCCTCCACCTCTGTTTAATGATGGACTGTTTCTTTTCACAAAGATGGCCTCCTTTACACCTCTCTCAAACCATCGTTCCTCTCTGTCAGGCTCCAGTGAGTGATCATCACACCATTCAACTTTTTGCAACTAATGGGTGGAATCTGGTGTCCATCATGAAACTGTGCCTACCTGTGTTCAGTAAGATACTGAGGGCACAGCCATTTCTTTTAGAACATTCAGAGTTTTACTTTTGTAAAACCCTGCAGACTCATGGAACATTAAGTGCATACTACTGTTTTACAGAGTGGCAAATCATGGCACGGGATGTGTATTTTATGTAAATAATTAATATATTGTTTGTTGTCATCATTCTTTGTTGAAACCAGGTCTCTCTTGTAAATGAGTCCTCGAGGCTCAATGGGATTAACCTGTCTAAACAAAGGCTGAATGAAAATATATATATATATACTTTGGGTTGAGCTCTCCACTCTCTGGTGCTGACGTCACCGAGGTGGTTAAAAAGCTCCTTGGTGGCAGGGCCCCCAGGGGTGGATGAGATTCGTCCAGAGTTCCTTAAGGCTCTACATGTTATAAGGGTGTGTTGGCTTACACGACTCTGAAATATTGCGTTGACATCGGGGGCAGTTCCCCTAGATTGGCAGACTGGGGTGGTGGTCCCCCTATTCACAAAGGGGGACCGTAGAGTATGTTCTAACTACAGGGTGCTCACGCTCTTAAGCCTCCCTGGTAAGGTCTATTCAGGGGTTCTGGAGAAGAGGGTCTGTCGGATAGTCGAAACCTCGGATTCAGGAGGAGCAGTTCGGTTTTTGTCCTGGTCGTGGAACAATGACCAGCTCTACACCCTCAGCAGGTCCTGGAGGGTGCGTGGGAGTTTGCCCAACAAGTCTACATGTGCTTTGTGGACTTGGAGAAGGCATTTGACAGTGTCCTTTGGGGAACCCTGTGGGGGGTACTCCGGGAGTATGGGGTACCAGGCTCTTTGAGGCTGTTAGGTCCCTGTATGACTGGTGTCAAAGCTTGGTCCGCATTGCTGGCAGTAAGTCAGGCTCGTTCCTAGTGAGAGTTGGACTCTGCCAATGTTGCCCTTTGTCACAGATTCTGTTCATAACTTTTATGGAAATAATTTCTTGGCGCAGCCAAGGTGTTGAAGGGATCCATTTTGGTAGCCTTGGGACCGCTTTTCTGTTTTTTTGCAGATTATGTGGTCCTATTGGCTTCATCAGGTCGTGATCTACCGCTTTCGCCAGAGTGGTTTACAGCTGAGTGTGACACGGCCGGGATGAGGATCAGTTCCTACAAATCCAAAGCCATGGTGTTGGCAGTGAAGCGGGTGCTGTACCGGTCTGTCGTGGTGAAGAGAGCTGAGTCAAAAGGCGAAGCTCTCAACTTACCAGTCGATCTATGTTCCTACCCTAATTTATGGTCATGAGCCTTGGGTTGTGACCGAAAGAACAAGATCTCGGATACAAGCAGCCAAAATGAGTTTTCTCCGCAGGGTGTCTTGGCTCTCCCTTAGAGATAAGTTGAGAAGTTCAGTCATCTGGGAGCAACTCAGAGTTGAGCCACTGCTTCTCCACATGGAGAGGAGCCATTTGAGGTGGCTTGGGCATCTGGTTAGGATGCCTCCTGAACGCCTCCCTGGTGAGGTGTTCCGGGCATGTCCCACCAGGAGGAGACCCAGAGGAAGGCCCAGGACACGCTGGAGGGACTATGTTTCTCAGCTGGTCTGGGAACGCCTTGGGATTTCCCTGGAAGAGCAGCCCAATTGGCTGGGGAGAGGGAAGTCTGGTTCTCCCTACTTATGCTGCTACCCCCTGTGACCCAACCCCAGATAAGCGGAAGAGAATGGATGGATGGAAGGATGGAGGGATAACATAATATATCAATTAATACACTTGATCACGAGTGAGGGAAGAATGGAGCGTTAAATTGACAGACGGATTAGTGCAGCATCTGAGCTGAGCTGTAAGGCAAAGCTCTCTGTTTACTAGTTGGTCTATGTTTTTACCCTAAACTATGGTCACAAGCTCTGGGTAGTGACCAAAAGAATGAGATTGTGGATCCAGGCGGTTGAAATGAGCTTCCTCCACAGGGTAGCTGGACTCTCCCTTAGAGATAGGGTGAGAAGTTCAGTTAGCAGGAGAGACTCGGAGTAGAACCACTGCTCCTTCACATTGAAAGGAGCCAGTTGAAGTGGTTCGGGCATCTGGTAAGAATGCTCCCTGGACGCATCCCTAGGCAAGTGTTTCGCGCATCTCCGACTGGGAGGAGACCCTGGGATGGACCCAGGACACGCTGGAGAGACTATGTCTCCTGGTTGGCCTGGGAATGTCTTGGAATCCTCTGAGAAGAGCTTGAAGAGGTGGCTGTGGAAAGGAGGTCTGGGCCTCCCTGCTCAAGCTGCTGCCCCCGCGACCCGACTTTGGAATAAGCGGAAGATGATGGATGGATGGATGGATGTCTGCCGCAACTGTGGCTGAAATCCTCCTTCAATTTATTCATCAAACGTATTTTCTCTGAGCACCTGCAGATCAGTGTTTTTTTATTTATTTATCTAACTTCATAGCTTGTATCTGCTATAGCCTGGTATTACAAAAATACAAAATTTACTAAACCACATATCAGCTTTTCAGCCTAGGTTCCAAATTATATTTGATCCTTTTGTGCTAACTAGTAAACTAACCTGTGTTACACAAACACAGCCTCCAAACCTCCTCACCAGGAATCATCCTCCCCGCCATCACAGACATCTACAACTCCAGATGCAGGAAGTGAGCCACCTGCATCATGATGGACCACACTCAGCCAGCACACACACTTTTTGCCCCGCTCCCCTCAGGCAGGAGGTTGAGGAGAATGAAATGTAGAACCATGAGATTGAGGACCAGCTTCTACCCTGTAGCTGTAAAACTCACGAATCCCTAATCAGGATTATCACTGTGAAAAAAAAGATCACAGTAATGCCACTTGATTGTTGATATGTGATGCTGATCTCATGCTGCCTTTTTATTTCATGCTGCTGTGGTCAATAATAATAATAATAATAATAATGTATTTATAAAGCCCTTTAAATCAACCACAGCTGCAACAAAGTGCTGTACACATAAAATCAAGAACATTCATTCACTCAACTCACGGTCATGTGCTCATTCAGTTTGCACTACTTCTCATATTTGCACTAATGTTTGTATTACATTACTGCCTATAGTCATACTACTGTTTACATTCACTGTTTACATTTATTAATACTGTTTACATTTATTACTACTGTTTACATTTATTACTACTGTTTACATTTATTACTACTGTTTACATTTATTACTACTGTTTACATTTATTACTACTGTTTACATTTATTACTACTGTTTACATTTATTACTACTGTTTACATTTATTACTACTGTTTACATTTATTACTACTGTTTACATTTATTACTACTGTTTACATTTATTACTACTGTTTACATTTATTACTACTGTTTACATTTACTGTTTACATTTATTACTACTGTTTACATTTATTACTACTGTTTACATCTAGACTTTTTATATCTACACTACTGCTGATATACAGTATATATTCTTTTTACTAGCCTTATTGCATAATGCCACTTTGTTTCTATACCAATATCAACTACCTCATACATATACTGTGTACATTAACCCCATATGCTGCTTTGTCACTCTTTACAAATGTCAAATGCCAGAACCTTCATTTATTTTATAGATATACTTTTTATACTTTATACTTCGGGACAGTATTACACTCTATTTCATTTTTGGTGTTGGTGAAACTTTTTATACTTTTATACTACTATGGAAAACTACTATGAAAAAACTCAGGACAGTATTACACTCTATTTCATTTTATGATTATGTTTATTAAATGTTGGTGTTTTGGTGTTGGTGAAACTTTTTATACTTTTTTTTACTACTATGGAAAACTACTATGCAAAAAACTCAGGACAGTACTAAACTTTTATTATTTCATTTTATGCTTGTTTATTAATTGTTTAGTGTTTAAATGGTTACTGTTGCACCGAGGGACTGAGAGAGAAATGCAATTTCAATCCTGTGTATGTCAGAGAGTCAGTCAGAGTCAGAGAGTCAGAGAGTCTTTATTGTCATTTGCACCGCATGTGGTACATGTGATGAAAACGAGATTATGTACACGAGGTCCCAGTTACATCCAACAACAAATGAAAGAGAAAAACAGTAATAACATCTAGAACTAACTAAGAAAAACATCAACTAGTAATACACTAAGCCTAATATAGTGGGAATAAACAGCAGCACGAACATGAGTTTGTATGAGCAGATGGTCACAGATGAACACAGATGAACACAGCAACAAGAAAACAGATCAGCATCAGTATGATGTGATATTTTGCAGTGTTTATTTTTTATTTTATTTTTATTTATTCATGAGTCTAACAGCCTCAGGGTAGAAGCTGTTCCTCAGTCTAGTGGTTCTACACTTGATGCTCCTCAACCTCCGTCCTGAGGGGAGTGGGGCAAAGAGTGAGTGTGCTGGATGAGTGAGGTCTTTCATGATGCAGGTGGCTCTTTTCCTGCATCTGGAGGTATAAATGTCTGTGATTGTGGGGAGACTGACTCCAACAGACTTCTGTGCAGCCTTCACCACTCTCTGCAGAGCTTTCCTCTCTTCAACTGTGCAGCCTCCATGCCACACGTTGATGCTGGAGCACAGGATGCTCTCCACTGCCAATGTCCTGTACATATTGCAGTTCTGACATTAAAGTTCACTTTGACTTTGACTTGACTTTGATTTAAACACATAAAAATAAAACAGTTGTTAAAACATTAAGATCAATAAAAACAGTGCAGAGCAAATTCAGTCTGTGCTAAAAGCCAGGGAGTAAAAATGTGTTTTTAAAAGAGTTTTAAAACTGGACAGTGAAGGAGCTTGTCTGATGGGAAAAGGGAGATCGTTCCACAGTCTTGGAGCAGCAACAGAAAAAGCTCTGTACCCTCTGAGCCACCGTTTGGATCTCGGCACCTCCAAGAGCAGCTGATCAGCTGATCTGAGGCACCGAGCAGGAAAGTATGGGTGAAGCAGCTCAGAGAGGTAGGATGGAGCAAGATCACTTAAACTTTAAAAAACAAATAAAAGTATCTTAAAATGAACTCTAAAATGAACAGGCAGCCAGTGGAGTGAAGCCAGAGTGGGGGTGATGTGCTCCCTCTTATGAACTCCAGTTAGAAGGCGAGCAGCAGCGTTCTGGACCAACTGGAGACGTCTGAGGGAGGACTGGCTGACTCCAAGGTAAAGAGCGTTACAGTAATCCAGCCGAGAGGTGATGAAGGCATGGATTACTGTTTCCAGCTGCTGCTGTGTAAGGATGGACTTTACCTTAGCCAGCTGTCTGAGGTGATAAAAACTGGTCTTGACCACCGCTCCAATCTGGGAATCTAATTTAAAATCACTGTCCATTTTAAAACCCAAGTTAGAAACTGTTTTCTTTACATGTGGTGCCAGAGGGCCAAGATCAACAGGGCAAGGTTCACAAGAGCCACTAGGACCAAACACCATCACTTCTGTTTTCTTTTCATTAAAATTTAAAAAGTTTAAAGACATCAAAGCTTTGATATCTTCAAGACACAACAGAAGTGGCCTGATTGAGGAGGCATCTTTCTTTTTTAGTGGCATATAGATCTGACTATCATCAGTGTAACAATGAAAAAAGATCTCATGCTTTCTGAGGATTGATCCCAATGGAAGTAGGTAAAAGTAGAAAAGCAGGGGACCTACAATGGAGCCCTGTGGAACCCCAAAACACAGAGGAGCAGTGGAGGATTCAGAACCAGCTATGTTCACAGACATGGTTCTGTCTGCCAGATAGAACCTAAACCAGCTAAATGCAGTACCACAGATACCCACTTGGTGCTGTAAACGTGATATTAAAATGTTATGGTCCACATTATCAAAGGCAGCGGTTAGGTCGAGCAGGACAAGAACCACATGTTCACCAGAATCATTGGCCATAAGAATGTCATTAAAAACTCTTACTAGAGCTGATTCTGTGCTGTGGCGAGTTTTGAAGCCAGACTGAAAAACCTCCATTATGTTGTGCTCATCCAGAAAACATTTCACCTGTGAATACACAATTTTTTCTAAATTTTTTTAAATAAAAGGCAGCTTGGAGATGGGCCTAAAATTAGCCAAGACAGTTTGGTCTAGGCTAGGCTTTTTAAGCAGGGGCTGCACCACTGCATGTTTAAAACTTATTGGGACAACACCTGAGGACAAACTGCTATTGATAACAGCAAGGATCACCTGCCTGATGCTGGAAAAAAACTATTTTAAAAGACGAGGGGGGACAATGTCATGAGGGGAACCTGATGGCTTAATATGGCCAACCGCATCCTCTAAAAGGGTCAGAGTCACTGGTTCAAATCTATCGAACACAGCCAGGCAGGGGACCAAGCAGGAGGGGTCAAAAGCAGGGGCTGAAATAAGGGCCCTTGTGGTAACAACCTTATTTATAAAAAAAACTGCAGGAAGTCATTAGAGTTCAGTTGAGGCTTCCAGACAGACAGGTTGTGGGGCCTTCAGGACAGAGTCAGTAGTTTAAAAGGACACGTGGGTTGTTGTGATTGGACACAATAATGTCTGACAAGTATTGTTCCCTTATCAGTCATGTCACTCGGTGCAACATAAATGCTATGGGAATTGCACCCCTGCGAGATTACCTGAAGGAATACAATCACGCCTTTACGGGGTCTCTGGCGTGACGCTGACGCCCCTGCCCTAAAGGCGTGATTGTATTCCTTCAGGTTCTCGCGCGGGGCGCAATTCCCATAGCATTTATGTTGCACCTCGTTCCCTTCCTTCAGGGAACATGAGTTATGGTGCATAACTTTCAGTTTTTTGGTCTCTTTAACAATGTTCTGGTACTGACATTGACAGTCCTTTAAAATGTGAAATGAAACCTCCAGTTTATCCTTTTTCCATCTCAGTTCAGCTCTGTGGCACTCCTGTCTGGCTGCAAGAGTTTTTTCATTGAACCAGGGTTCAGATCTGGCTTTAGGCTGCACCAGTTTAGATGAAGCCACAGAGTTGAGAATGGTTTGACAGGACGAGTCAAACCAGGAGCTCAGCTGTTCAGTGTCAGCAGCAGAGTCAGATGGAGCACAGAGCTGTTCAAAGGCAGCAGAGAACTGACCAGCAGTGGAAGGGTTAAAAACTCTACGTCGCTGGGCAGGAGCGCATGATTTAACTGGAGCACAGGACAAACCAACGTCAAATAAAACAGGCTTATGGTCAGAAATAACATTATCGTAAAGTTCCAGGTCGGTCACAGACAAGCCATGAGAGAGAACCAGGTCCAATGTGTGTCCATGTTCATGCCTGGGACCAGCCACCCACTGAACCAGGTTAAAAGAGTCAGTGAGACTCAGAAAGTCATTCACCGGTGGTTTCTCTGGACAGCATACATCTATGTTAAAATCCCCAACAATAAGGACTACATTGTAGTTTATCATTATTCCAGTCAGGAAATCAGAAAAGTCATTCAAAAAATCCTTATTATATTTGGGGGCTCTGTAGATGACAGCGCGTAGCACGGGGTGTGAGCAACCCACCTCAAATAAAGTCACCTCGAAGCTGGAGAAAGAAGGTGGTGCAGTGCACTGCTTGCATTTAAAATTGTTTTTATAAACCACTGCTGTTCCTCCTCCACGGCCTGACATCCGAGGGGAGCTCAGATAAGAGCAGCCGTCTGGTAAAAGTTCAACAAAAACACTGGAGTCATCAGCCTCGACCCAGGTCTCTGTGATGCAGAATAAATCCAAATGATGGGAACTGAAAAAGTCCTGCAGGATGAAAGTTTTGTTTGTTACAGACCTAGCGTTCACCAGGCCAATCATGGCAGAAACCGCAGCCTGTAATCTGACGGGCGCTAGAACCCTGGGCAGCGTCTTCAGGCTCTGCAGGTTCACTCCGCGCTGGTGGAGACGACTCATCTGCTCACACAGACTCATGTTCGTGCTCTGTTGTTTGGCATATTGTTTTGTACTACTAGTGCTTAGTGCATTCTTAGTTTAGCATATTTCTTTGTTCATATCTTAGATCTTATTACTCTTTTTCTTTACAATTTATACTTTTGATGGATGTAACTGGGACCCTGTGTACACAATTTTGTTCCACCACACGTACAATATATGATGAGAATGACAATAAAGAACCTTGACTTGACAAAGCTGAGAGAGTGCTGAACATTTGCTGGTACTGTGATAAGCAATAGTTCTTCAGAAAGGTATACAAATGAAGGGTTGGAAAAATGAAAAGAACTTCTGTTCCCAGAGGTTTAATTAATGGCAACTGATAAAAGCACGATTATTTATTATCAACATGTTATTTACTAATGGAGCCTTTAGTTCAGTCATTTTGTGTTTGTCTGCAGATGACTCAGGGACGTACTTCCCCAGTATAAAGAGGGATCCAGGCCATTATCTGCAGCCCTGTTCTGATCTGGTAAAAATTTGGCTGCGTGGTATGAAGGATGCTGGGAAGGTTCTGCTGCTCATCACCAGTTCCCACAGTGACTACTGCAGGCTGATCTGTGAATATATTCTGGGGTAAGACCATACACTATATTTATTTTTAACAAGACTAGGACCAGATTGGCAGAAATTTTAATATTGGCTCTCAAAAAATAATTTCATTGTTCAGCCTCCCCAGGTTTTTATTTTATTTTATTTTTCTCCTGCCCTGCTCACTCTCATGTGTTCTCAGTTGTTCCTCCCCCCGATGTCTGTCATTATGTTACTTAGTATAGTCCTTTATATCCATAATTGTGTGAATGCCTATCTACTTTTTCTTCCGTACATTTTTCATCACCTAACTACTCTGGCAGTTTTTGTGCTATTTCAACAAATCATAAATCAAAACGTTCAGCTGTTTCAGGACATGACTTCTATGACTTTTGGCTTTGGCAAAACTTTAGCTTTCTGAGGTAGAGGTAGGCCCCGAGTTACGACGGAGTTCCGTTCCTACGCCCGTTCGTAACACTGATTTTGACGTAAGTCGGAAAACACATACACACTGGCCGCCCCATATACACGTACATGTACGGTACTGTACAGTTACCAAGCACTTAGCCTATCCTAACACAGTACCCTACATAATTATCAAAAAACCCATACAGTACATTTGGAGCCATAATGAAGGAAAAAAATAGTTAATTTCTTACTGGGAGCTGGTCTGGGAGCTGGTGAAGCCTTCCTCCGTCTGTTAGCATGTTAGCTCGTTGCACCTCCGAGCTCTGCAGCTTCCTGCTGCTTCACGCGGTCCACAGCGTTTACAGCAAGGTCTGTTAGCATGTTAGCTCATTGCACCTCCGGTCCAGCTCACTGTTTCTGCCGTCTGGTGACATTGTACACCCGTCCACCTTTTGTCCACCGTACCTTTTGTTTATGATGTAAAACCGCCGTCAGCTCGGTCAATCTGACATATTCCATTGTAAAACTGCCGTCAACCTCTGTCCAGTAAAATCAAAAAAGGCGTTCAATACAGGATCAACTGGACTTCTTTTGTTGCAGAAAACGTTTCGACTTCTGTCCAGAAGTCTTTTTCAATTCTGAATGAATGGAAGCTGTGAGACCGATAAGTTTTATACAGGCTGAGGAGGAGGAGGTCTGAGATTTCAACTTTCTAAGACTTATAACTCAGTTTTGGATTTGATTCCGAAACGTTTTACACTGGATGGGAGCAGAGATGTCTTGTCTGTAAATTAGACTAACAAATTTCTCTGAGTAGCCTCTGTTGTTGGTTGGGAGGTGTTTTTTGTCAATTTACATACAGTTTTGTGTCTTCTACCAGAGACCTCAAGGGAACCCCCTACTGTTAAGGTGTGATCTTTCAATTTACATGTATGTGTTACAAACCCCCTTCTGTTAAGCTGTGATGTGTTGTTTTGTCAATTTAAATAGAATGGGCATGTTATCTCAGGTATGTTGTGGTGTTATTTCAGTTTCCAATTTCATATGTTGGTGCGTGGCTATGTCAGCCTGTATAAAACTTCTCGGTCTCACAGCTTCCATTCATTCAGAATTGAAAAAGACTTCTGGACAGAAGTCGAAACGTTTTCTGCAACAAATAAAGTCCAGTTGATCCTGTATTGAACGCCTTTTTTGATTTTATCATGTCCTGGACGACTGAGAATCTTCACCAGCATACTCTGTCCAGTAAGGTCTCCACCTCCATTGCTTTGCTGTTTGTGCCGTGAAACTCGGTCCAAAGCGGGTCTCTCGCTGTGTTTTTCCGTTGCATCAAGCTACTGCTACTTCTACCGTCAAACAGGAAGTACAACCGGAACTGGCTTTTCAAAATAATTTATTCATTTTTATTTTTATTTTTTAAAGAGATATGTGACGTAACCCCGAAACGTCGTAACTTGAGGCCATCGTAACCCGAGGACTACCTTTATTTGCCTTTATTTATACATTTATTTATTTATTTTATACCTTTATTTCTCCCACAGTCCAAAAACATGCATGTTAGGCTGATTGGTAACTCTAAAATTGACCCTGGATGTGAGTGAAACAGGTCCCTCTTGTAAATGAGTCCCCGTGGCTCAACGAGGCTAGCCTGTATAAATAAAGGTTGAATGAATTTGGCCTTTTCTGCCAATTTTGCTCTCATTGAAAATTAATTGAGCTCATTTTACATCCTTCAAAACCTTTGATCCGTTTACAAACTTGTACTAATACTTTCACATTTAGACTTGGTTAAGGTTCTTTCAACTTCTTTGTACAAGTTCATTTGACTAACTTCAACATTTTTGTGCTTCTTCAAACTTATTTTTGCTAATTTATGCTTGTTCTGCTCCTTGCGGGAGCGGGAGTTAGGGTTAGGGCTTACATGTTACGACCCGAAGGTACGTACCATATAGGGACACGAGACACGGAAAATATGGTTTAAAAAAAAGTTTATTTTAAGATCTCTGCGTCCTTGTGTCCTCAAAAAAAAGTAATTAAAGAAAAAGTCAGACCTCTTAAATCCAGCTTCAGTATGATTAATAAGAAAAAAAAAACTCTAAGTCCAGCAGGTCACTCATGGCTCCGGTCTTCAGCACCCAGATTCTCTCAACAACAACGGGTCTCAGCTCCAGCTTCTCACAACGACAGCAACATCGGCTTCATCTCACGGCTTACAACATCGGCTTCATCTCACGGCTTACAACATCAGCTTCATCTCACGGTTTACAACATCGGCTTCTTCATACGGACTTCTTTTTCATCACTCTGACTTCTTCTTCATCACTCGGGATGGGTTGCGGGAGTTTCAGAGAAACTGAGACGTTTATTTTCTAATATAATGTCCCAGTGGATTTTAAAGGAGAAATGTAATCAAATCTGAAAAAATCGATATAACAAGAATTTCATATAGTAAATAACACACATAAACATATTTAGTATGCTTTTTTCAAGTCAGTAGCTTAAAGAAATAGTTTTTTACATTTTTCCTGCTACATACCGAAGTACAGTGATTTCTGTAGTAATTTTCTGGACGCACTTTTATGACGCAATTAAGACCTCCTTTGCTATCTTACAATAAGACTGAAGCTATAAACCCATCATTACTGTCCTCTTGTCTGTCATTTAAAATGGAAGCAGAAGACTTTTTTGAATCTTGGGCGGCCGTGGCGTAGTGGTAATGGCAGTCGTCCCCCGATCGGAAGGTTGGCGGTTCGAATCCCGGTTCCCTACACCATGTGTTGTTGTGTCCTTGGGCAAGACACTTAACCCCGAGTTGCTCCCGGTAGGACTGGAAAGCACCTTGCATGGTAGTCTGCCGCTACCGGTGTATGAATGTGTGTAGCATTCAATGTGTGTAGCGCTTTGAGATTTTCACTAATGAAAAGCGCGTTATAAATTGAATTCATTATTATTATTATTATTATTAATCTGAAGGATATCACTTTAGTTTGTCAAAAACAGTTTGGTGATTTAGTGCATTAATGGGCATTTCTATCCTGGAAATACGAATAGCCGTGCGTTAGCCGCCGCATGCTAACGTTAGCATGCTAGCGCCGTATGCTAACGTTAGCATGCTAGCGCCGTATGCTAACGTGGAAGTGGGGGTGTTGAAAATGTCCTGAAACAGTTACCAATGTCTTGTTAAGCTCTGTCTTCCCCAGAACATAGTAGGATCTAAAATGATTTTTAAAGATGAAGGAGCAAGTTGAAACATGCTGTCTCCCTCCTTGCTAGCAGGCTCTATTGGGAGCTGCCTGGCTAACTAACTACGGTGGCCCTACACGGCCAAAATTCTACAGCGGCCGAATGCACAGGAGCGGTAAAAATACAATATAAAATTTAAAAAAAGTTTTAAAATCGATTTTGGGGCTTTTAGAATCGATTCTGAATCGCCAGGACTAAGAATCTTGATTCTTTAAAAAATAGATTTTTTTTGCTGCATCCCTAATTGCTACACACTGAAACCTTTTTGTCCACAACTAGATACACACACTAATATTACTGTATGAGGATACACACTGAAACCTTTTTGTCCACAACTAGATACACACACTAATATTACTGTATGAG
Source organism: Garcialebias charrua (assembly GCA_038048925.1). Classification (NCBI taxonomy): domain Eukaryota; kingdom Metazoa; phylum Chordata; class Actinopteri; order Cyprinodontiformes; family Rivulidae; genus Garcialebias; species Garcialebias charrua. The sequence continues at coordinate 2,379 of JBBPBX010009800.1, read as the reverse complement.
GATACACACTGAAACCTTTTTGTCCACAACTAGATACACACACTAATATTACTGTATGAGGATGAACTCCAGTTGCACTGCCTATGTCATATTCAGGGGACGGAGAGCAGGCAGGGGGAGGGGGGTCAAAAACACCAGATGAGAATTTCTTCACTTTGCAAAGTCTAAATTTGAGTTAGGATGACATTTTTGACTTGTGAAAATTTCTCAACAAGCTTATTTTATGCTTTTCATTAGACTACTATTAGCTTAAAAACACTTTTCATTTCTCCTTTAAACCCCAAAATACATTATGGTAAACACTGGTTCATCCCAAAGATCCAGTCCTCCAGCGCAAAGTAATATTGTGTATGCTGTTCAGTGCCAGGAGGGCTCTGATCGTCTTACATCAGGGAAACTAAACAGCCACTGGCCAAAAGGATGGCCCAACACAGAAGAGCAACATCATCAGGCCAAGACTCTGCAGTCTACACTCTTCTCCAGGCCAACCGTCACTCTTTCAGGGATGAAGATGTTCACATCCTTGATAGAGAGGAACGATGGTTTGAGAGAGGAGTAAAGGAGGCCATATTTGTGAGAAGAAACCACCCATCATTAAACAGGGGTGGAGGCCTCTGGGTTCAACTGTCCCCCTCTTACAATGCTGTTATTGCTAGTGTCACTCAGCCCTCTGTGAATATCAGGGTGCTAACGATCCATCGTTAGACTGATGGTCCTGATAGTCATTCAGACCAGTCACTGTAGAGCTTTTTGGGACTGGGATGATGGTGGCGGTCTTCAGGCAGGTGGAAACTGTCTCCAGGGCAAGTGAGGAGTTAAAGATGTCTGCCAGCACATTGCAAAGCTGATCGGCACACTCTTTCAGCACTTTCCCGGGTATGTTGTTTGGGCCGGTTGCTTTGTGAGGGTTGATCCTCCTGAAAGTACTCCTTACTTCTGCTATGGTCACGCTGACATGCTCTTCATCCAGTGGTGAGGTAAGTCTGATGCTGGGTGGTCTGTTTGGGTCTTCAAAGCGTGTATAAAACTTGTTGAGGGCATCAGGCAGAGATGGGTCTTTGGGGCATTGTTTGCTCCTGCCTTTATAATCTATTATACATTTAATGCCCCTCCACATGCTCCTTGGGTCTTGTGAGGTGAACTGACCTTCAATCCTCTCTACATATGTGGCCTTGGCCATCTTAATGCCAGCAACAAGCTCTATTCTAGTCCTTCTCAGTTCATCTGAGTTTCCAGACCTGAAGGCAGTATTCCTGGCTGCCAGCAGGGTGCGAACCTCTGCATTCAGCAACTGTTTCCTGTTGGGGTAGCATTTAACATATCTTGAGATTGAGATGTTGTCAGCGCATGTGCCAATGTACCCCAGTACTGAGGATGTGTATTGGTCAAGATCAAGCGAGCCTCCGTTTTCAGTAGCTTCTCTGAAAACCTACCAGTCTGTTCTTTCAAAACAATCTCTCAGTATGGGGCCACGGTTCTGGATCCAACATTTAACTTCCTTTTGTACCGGTCTGGAGCGTCTCAGCGGGGGCAGATGAGTAAGTGCCAGGAAAATTGAGATATGGTCAGAGGCCCTGTTTACATGGACACAGTGGGGGGAAATGGAGGTTTTGGGTATGCTAATTAGATTAAAAGTTTTGCGTCGACACGGGCGAATTGAAGTGTTTACATGCATCCGCTCAAATCTTCCCCCTCCCTCATGACCCCCCGCCCCCCTCATGAATTCACTGTAGTTACCATGCCGGGTCAATAGATGGCGCTGTGAATTTTTGAACCTTCACCTAATGCGCATGCGTGCTACATCAGTGTGCTGCTTTCTTTTGTGCTAAAAGTTGAGCTAACAACAACTTAACAACAAGTTAAAGCTGGATTTTGGATAAGAGTCGACAGATTTGATGCCAAGTGGGACCTCTTTTCATTCATTCATTCAACCTTTATTTATACAGGCTAGCCTCGTTGAGTCACGGGGACTCATTTACAAGAGGGACCTGTCTCACTCACACCAAACAACCATCCACTCTCACACTCACACCTAGGGTCAATTTAGAGTCACCAATCAGCCTAACAAGCATGTTTTTTGGTCTGTGGGAGGAAACCGGAGTACCCGGAGGAAACCCACGCATGCACGGGGAGAACATGCAAACTCCACCCAGAAAGGCCCCGGACCGGGATTTGAACCGGCAACCTTCTCGCTGAGAGGCAGCAGCTCTACCAGTTGTGCCACCGTGCTGCCCCTCTTCATCTAACAAGCTCCACACCAGTCGCTGAGTGGACCAGAACTCAGTCAACATGTCGGACTTTACTCCGTGATAAACAACTGGTTTTCAGCAGGTAAACAATGTTATAATAATAATAATAATAATAATAATAATAAACTTT
>JBBPBX010009799.1:0-59296 GCA_038048925.1 Garcialebias charrua | reverse complement strand
TATATATATATACATACATACATGTATGGTATATAGTCTTGTTGGATGTTGTTATGTTTTTTATTGTTCCTATTTTTCTCTTTTTTTTTTGTATGAACCAAAGAGTAACGTTTTGTGTTTTTAACCTGATTTCACCTGTTTATAAATTAGAATAATTAGAATAAAATTTGAATAAACCAAGAACAACATTCCATATGGTTTTGTTTTTCAACTTTATAGAGTTATTTAGGATTTTAAAAGCTATAAAAACATTTGGTAAATTTTATGAGTGATGGTAACACAAATCTATGCGTCAGTAATAATAAGTTACTAGCACTGCACTTATTAAAAATTAGTGGTCTCAGTGCTATGTTTTGTACAAAAACATGTTTATATTGAAGTAATGTGTACTATAATTTAAAGAATGAATGCATCATTATAAAATAGTTTCAATCGACATGAAAAAAAGTTCAAACCTCATGATTCTTATGTAAGTTAAACCTTATGTAATATCATTAACATTACAGATTTATTATTTGATATGTCTTGTCAACTTGCCAGTAAATATGATGCTCACTTGTTAACAAAGGTGTTGCAGGCTGTTGCAGGTAAACACCACGCAGCACATCCACTCCTGTTTCTCTGTGATGAAAGTTGTCTATGAGGACTCAGACAGGAAGTGGAGACAGAGCATGCAGCAGCTTTAATATGTAATAGAAACAATCACATTTGAGTCTTGTGAGATAATGTTTCCTGTGTGACAACTCACCTCAGAAGAGCCATCAGATGATGGATGAAGCAACTTAGTGTGTTCAGTCAACTCCCATCCAGGTGGAGGTGTTGGCGCGGCTGTGTAAGGTCTGGGAACTTTGTGGCCTTTGAGTGTGGTTTCCTGGGGCCTCGTGTCACATGGATTCTACTAGACACCAATAGCCTTCTTAGGCAGGAAAAGTGGAGGAGGTGGTCATATGATGTTCATAACAAAGATCTACAACACAGGCTAACCCAAAAATTGTTCAGCCAGTAAACGCAAAAAAGTGATTATGTTAAACACAAAAAGAGAGAGCAGAGGATGATTGGTGAGTATTAATCAACACTTACTGAGAAAGGCAGATATGTCTGCAGCTGAGATAATTGAGATTAGTGAGATGGAAAAAGCATCAATTCTGAATAAGTCATCACTCAAATGACAACTGAGTGACAGCACGTCAGTTGATACTAACATAGACTCAGGCAAAGTTTTAGTGTAGGTCAAACTTGCTACACAGTGTCTCTCATCTTGGAGGGGGGCTACCATAGCACATCTGGACATTTCTAGAAGCAAACAGATAGTTGTGTCCTGGTGCAGCCGAATGGGCTGTGCACCAGAAATCCCTACCTTCTCAAGTAGCTAACGTTTACATGTTCATCCTGTGGGTTTGCTCCAAGTACTGGAGTTTTCTCCCACAGATCAAAACCATGCATGCTGGGCCAATCACAACAAGTGGATAAAGATCAGATGGATGGATGGATGGATGGATGGATGGATGATGTGTGGATGATGGATACATGACTGATGATGGATGGATGATGATGAGGATGGATGATGAAGGATGGATGGATTGATTGATAATGGATGGATGGATGATTTATGGATAATGGATGATGTGTGGATGATGGATGGATGATGGATAAATAACTAATGATGGATGGATGATGATGATGGATGGATGATGAAGGATGGATGGATAATGGATTGATGGATGGATGATGGATGCACGATGATGATGGATGTAAGATGATGGATAGGGTTGGGCATCGAGTATCGAGAATTGTTTGGAACCAGGACTAACTGTCCGGTTTTTGCGGAATCGTTCAAAATATTAATTTTTTATTCCTACCTAGTCCGCCAACCGGAAGTAGAAGCCACCCGCCAAACACCAACGAAGAACAATTCACTGGAAGTGTTTCCATATGGAAAGTGAGCGACTGTGGTCGAAAGCATGGCTTAACTTTAAAGGGGACCACATATTCAAAATTCACTTTTTAAAGCCTTTTTTACTCAACTTTGGGTATGTACTTCATAAAAAAACAGTCCTTGGGCCCAAAAAATGCACCCAGTGGTATATTTACTCTAAGTATAATTATTTTTCTTTGATAGAAACGTTTCGTTTTCAAATCCTGCGGTTCGTGACGTCACAAGCCGCAGCCACAACCCACCCCAACCTGAGTCCAACCCCTCACCTAGCAACCCGTGTTTAGGCTCAACCCACTTCTGTATAAAACACATGACGGTTGTTTTTCATGATTTCATCTCATCTTTTGTTTAGATGTTCTTAATTTCATGTGTACAACACTTAGTTGCAGCTGTGGTTGTTTTTAAATGGCTTTATAAATAAAGTATAATTGTTATTTTTACGTTTTAGTTCAATTTTTAGCGTATTAGCGATCGCTCCCAATGCGCAGCCAGCAGAAATAAAACGAGCAGACTGCCGGCGTAGGAACCGGTGCACACCGGCGGCGAAAGGACACTCTGCGTGCGGCTGCTGCTGGGAGCTGCAGCTGTACAGCTCGCTGCAGCCTCACCCCGTTCTGCAGGCTGCAGGACCTTCTCCATACGGATTAATTAACTGGAGACACTTGGTGAACTTTGTGTGTCTTGACTGGAGCAGCGATCACTCCCAAAAGTGCCGCATGCAACGAGCAGAGCTGGCAGTGTGTCGGAGGAGGAACGAGCTAGCTAACATTAGCATCGGATTCGGGTGGACACATGCTAAAAGGAGCAGCAAATGGTGGCGCGCGCAGACGGCTTTTGGTAAGTTATCTTAAGCTAGCACTAACAGTAAGTCAAATGAGTAATAAAAAAAGAGCTAATTTTGCAACAACAACACATTACAGATACTGGCTGTTACAGAGGGCGTAAACAGATCTTTGAAGGACGTGGACATGACAGCTCATTATCATAAACCGGTCGTTCAAAACGAAAGTTAAAAATGGCAGAATTAAAAATGGTATAATTGATTATCTAAGAATTACTTTGTGTATTAAAATGAATTAATATTGTCAGGATAGCCCACACACATAACATAAAAATTTGAAAGACCTATCTGTGGTCTCCTTTAATAAAAATGACCAGTCAGTAGTGTTGTTCAATACCAGGATTTATGGTATTGAGACGATACCATTTAAAATGCTGGTAAGTATCAGTGGTGTTGATGCTGATACCGATACTTTGCGCAAATGCACATAGGTAAACTTTTAAAAAGCAGCGTATTTACAATCAAAGCTGCATAAAGAATACATCAATGTAACTATTCATTTTAAACTGAAGTATAACAATACTGCAACATCATAAATAAGTACAAAATTTTGGATTTTAATAGCTATCAAATTTTTATGGACGTTTACCTGATTTTTTAAGTTTTAAATGGACTTGCTCCTCCTCCTTTAATATATTTTATAAGTAAAAAAAACAAGTACAGTAAACACAAGAGCACTGACCAGAGGAGATTGTGATGTGCAGCGGCGCAGGACTAAATTTGGCCAAATGGTGGTGTCCATCAGAGGCACACAGTCATGGAACACACTGCCAGTTTCCATCAGGAACTGTGGCACCTACTCCAGCTTTAAAAATTCTCTGAAACTTTGGCTGAAAACTAATCAGAAGTGCACTCATGTGTAGATTACTTTGTCTATTTTCTTATGGCATCATATTTTTATTGTAATTTTATGTTGTGTTATGTGCTATATAGGCGATGTTTGTATTTTTCTCTGCTCTTTTGTTTTATGGGACGTTTCTTATTCTTACCTGCCTTAGGACAACGGATGAAAATTAGCTATTGTGCTAACTCCGGCATATTTACATTGATGCTAACTGCTGTTATGTTGATTAATATGCATTGTCCTAACTTAAATAAATAAATAAATGAAAATAAATTAAATGAATATTGTTATACAACAGAAAAAACTGATACAATCATATAAAATATGTGAAAATGGTGCTTCAAACACTAATAAAGAAAATAAGGAAAATAATAATACCACAGTAGTATCTCATCTATCACAGTTGTAGGTTCCAGTCTGCCCTGTGATAAGTGAAAAACTGTGAAGTAGGGACGCTATGTTTATTTTAGTATTTACTGTACAGTACTATGAAAATATAATATTTCTAATAATTTATAATATCCTCTGGTCAGAACGGAACTAGGAAAACGAGCATTCAGCTTTGCCGTCCCCTCAGCCTGGAACAATTTACAGAAAGATCTGAAACTGTCTACACTCATCTCTCCTAGATCCTTCATGTCAACCGTATTAGATAATGTCATCAAGAAACTTGACCATTGCTGATGTTTCTACACATCACTTATACAATTTTACATGTCATTCTTGATTTTTTTAACTGTATCTACTCAACCGATGTCTGTCTGCTTGTTATATATTTATGTCTGTCTTATCCTGTTGACTTTGAACTGTCAACATCTATTTATTGTGCTTGTAGTTTTCTTTATTTTTTTTGAAAAATGCAAATGCTTATTGTCATTTACCATGTGACGTGTGCTGCTGACCACTTGACCAGGTCACCCTTGTAAAAGAGATCTTGATCTCAACACGCTCTACCTGGTAAAATAAAGGTGATTGATTGATTGATATTGTTTCTTCTTCTTCTTCTTTCGGCTTTTCCCTTTTCAGGGGTCGCCACAGCGAGTCATCCTCCTCCACCTCACTCTGTCCTCTGCATCCTCTGTCCTCACTCCAACTACCTTCATGTCCTCTCTAACTGCATCCATATATCTCCTCTTTGGCCTTCCTCTGTGTCTTTTTCCTGGCAGCTGCATTTCTAACATCCTTCTACCAATATACCCACTGTCCCTCCTCTGGACATGTCCAAACCATCTCAGTCTGGCCTCCCTAACTTTATCTCCCAGTTGTTCAACATGTGCTGTACCTCTGATTATCTCATTCCTGATCTTATCCATCCTTGTCACTCCTAAGGAGAACCTCAGCATCTTCATTTCTGCTACTTCCAGTTCTTTCTCCTGTCTTTTTGTCAATGCCACTGTCTCCAGACCATACAACATAGCTGGTCTCACCACTGTCTTGTAAACTTTTCCTTTGACCTTTGCTGACACCTTTTTGTCACAAATCACTCCTGAAACTTTTCTCCATCCGCTCCATCCTGCCTGGACTCTCTTCTTCACCTCTTTACCACATTCCCCATTTTCCTGGACAGTGGACCCCAAGTACTTGAAGTCCTGCACCTTTGTGACCTCTGCTCCTTGTAGCCTCACTGTTCCACTGGCCTCCCTCTCATTCACACACATGTACTCTGTCTTACTACGGCTGACTTTCATTCCTCTTCTTTCAAGTGCATACCTCCACCTCTCCAAGTTCTCTTCCACTTGTTCCCTGTTCTCACCACATATCACAATGTCATCTGCAAACATCATAGTCCATGGGGATTCCTGCCTGACCTCATCTGTTAGTCGGTCCATCACCAGAGCAAACAAGAAGGGGCTCAGAGCCGATCCTTGATGCAATCCCACCTCCACATTGAAGCTATCTGTCACTCCTACAGCACATCTCACCACTGTCCTGCTGTCTTCATACATGTCCTGTACCAGTCTAACATACTTTTCTGCCACTCCAGATTTCCTCATGCAATACCACACCTCCTCTCTTGGCACCCTGTCATATGCTTTTTCTAAATCCACAAACACACAATGGAGTTCTTTCTGACCCTCTCTGTACTTCTCTATCAACATCCTCAAAGCAAAGATGGCATCTGTGGTGCTCTTTCTTGGCATGAAACCATACTGCTGCTCACAGATAGTCACCTCTTGTCTAAGCCTTGCTTCCACAACTCTCTCCCAGATCTTCATTGTGTGGCTCATCAACTTAATTCCCCTGTAGTTGCTACAACTCTGTACATCACCCTTGTTCTTAAAAATGGGAACCAGCACACTTCTTCTCCATTCTTTAGGCATTTTCTCACCCTCAAATATTCCATTAAATATTTGAGTCAAAAACCTCACTGCCACCTCTCCAAGACATTTCCAAACCTCCACTGGTATGTCATCAGGTCCTACTGCCTTCCCCTTCTTCATTCTTTTCAAAGCTTTCCGGACTTCACCCTCACTAATCTTTCCCACTTCCTGGTCCACAGTTTCTATGACCTCCACTCTTCTTTCTCTTTCATTCTCTTCATTCATTAGCTCCTCAAAGTAATCCTTCCATCTTCCCATCACACTCTCCTCACTTGTTAGAACATTCCCATTCCCATCTTTAATAAGCCTAACCTGCTGCACATCCTTTCCAGCCTGATCCCTCTGTCTTGCCAATTGGTACAAGTCCTTCTCGCCCTCTTTAGTGTCCAGTCTCCCATACAACTCATTGTACGCCCTCTGCTTTGCCTTAGCTACTTCCCTCTTTGCTCTATGTCCCATCTCCTTATATTCCTGTCTCCTCTCTTCAGTCCTCTCGCTGTCATATTTCTTCTTGGCTAATCTTTCTTTGAATGGCGTCCTGCACTTCACTATTCCAACACCAGATTTCCTTATCATCCATTTTCTGTCCAGATGACACACCAAGTACCTTCCTACCTGTCTCTCTAATTACTGTTGCTGTAGTAGCCCAGTCACTTGGAAGCTCTTTCTTACCACCCAGAGCCTTTAACAGCTCATCTCTGAATTTCTCACAACATTCTTCCTTCTTTAGCTTCCACCATTTGGTCTTCTTCTCTGATTTTACTCTTTTTCTCTTCTTCGCAACAACAGTCATTCTACACACAACCATCCGATGCTGTCTGGCCACGCTCTCCCCTGCCACAACCTTACAGTCTCCAATCTCCCTCAGGTTTCCTCTTCTACACAGAATGTAGTCGACCTGTGTACTCCTTCCTCCACTCTTATAGGTCACTCTATGTTCCTCCCTCTTTTGGAAATAGGTATTGACTATAGCCATTTCCATTCTCTTGGCAAAATCCACCACCATCTGTCCTTCCTGGTTTCTTTCATTGACACCAAACCTACCCATCACTTCCTCATCCTGTTTCCTTCACCAACATGTCCATTCAGGTCTGCTCCAATCACCACTCTTTCCTCCCTGAGAATACTCTCTATCACTTCATCCAAATCTTTCCAAAATTTATATTTCTCCTCCCAATCACATCCAACCTGTGGAGCATAACCACTGAATACTATCTGAAATAGCAGAAAGAAGCTTAAAGGTCTTAGAAATTAGTAGAGAGAGTACAGTTTTGCAGAATTAAGCTGGAAAAAGTTTAAATGAGTTCAAATATTGTGGAATTTATTGAAACAAGCCTAAATTAGCATAAAAACTGCTTAATAGTAGCTAAAGTAGCAAAAATAATCTGAAATTACCAGAAGAAAGTTGGTAGAGCATGGTTTTGCTGAACTAGATTGAAAAAAGTTGGATTGATTTAAAAAAAATGTTGAAATAGCTGAAAAAGCTGAAATTTGCATAAAACAGCTAAATAGTAGCTAAAATAAGTAGAAATAATCTGAAATTATCAGAAGGAAGTTGGTAGAGCATGGTTTTGCTGAATTAGGCTGAAAAAAGTTGGATTGATTTTAAAAAATTGTTGAAATAGCTGAAAAAGCTGAAATTTGCATAAAACAGCTAAATAGTAGCTAAAGTAGCAAAAATAATCTGAAATTACGAGAAGGAAGTTGGTAGAGCATGGTTTTGCTGAATTAGGCTGAAAAAAGTTGGATTGATTTTAAGAAATTGTTGAAATAGCTGAAAAAGCTGAAATTTGCATAAAACAGCTAAATAGTAGCTAAAATAAGCAGAAATAATCTGAAATTACCAGAAGGAAGTTGGTAGAGCATGGTTTTGCTGAATTAGGCTGAAAAAAGTTGGATTGATTTTAAAAAATTGTTGAAATAGCTGAAAAAGCTGAAATTTGCATAAAACAGCTAAATAGTAGCTAAACTAGCAAAAATAATCTGAAATTACCAGAAGAAAGTTGGTAGAGCATGGTTTTGCTGAACTAGATTGAAAAAGTTGGATTGATTAAAAAAAAATTTTGAAATAGCTGAAAAAGCTGAAATTTGCGTAAAACAGCTAAATAGTAGCTAAAGTAGCAAAAATAATCTGAAATTACCAGAAGAAAGTTGGTAGAGCATGGTTTTGCTGAATTAGGCTGAAAAAAGTTGGATTGATTTAAAAAAAATGTTGAAATAGCTGAAAAAGCTGAATTTTGCATAAAACAGCTAAATAGTAGCTAAAATAAGCAGAAATAATCTGAAATTATCAGAAGGAAGTTGGTAGAGCATGGTTTTGCTGAATTAGGCTGAAAAAAGTTGGAATGATTTAAAAAAAATTGTTGAAATAGCTGAAAAAGCTGAAATTTGCATAAAACAGCTAAATAGTAGCTAAAGTAGCAAAAATAATCTGAAATTACGAGAAGGAAGTTGGTAGAGCATGGTTTTGCTGAATTAGGCTGAAAAAAGTTGGATTGATTTAAAAAAATTGTTGAAATAGCTGAAAAAGCTGAAATTTGCATAAAACAGCTAAATAGTAGCTAAAGTAGCAAAAATAATCTGAAATTACGAGAAGGAAGTTGGTAGAGCATGGTTTGGCTGAATTAGGCTGAAAAAAGTTGGATTGATTTTAAGAAATTGTTGAAATAGCTGAAAAAGCTGAAATTTGCATAAAACAGCTAAATAGTAGCTAAAATAAGCAGAAATAATCTGAAATTACCAGAAGGAAGTTGGTAGAGCATGGTTTTGCTGAATTAGGCTGAAAAAAGTTGGATTGATTTTAAAAAATTGTTGAAATAGCTAAAAAAGCTGAAATTTGCATAAAACAGCTAAATAGTAGCTAAACTAGCAAAAATAATCTGAAATTACCAGAAGAAAGTTGGTAGAGCATGGTTTTGCTGAACTAGATTGAAAAAGTTGGATTGATTAAAAAAAAATTTTGAAATAGCTGAAAAAGCTGAAATTTGCATAAAACAGCTAAATAGTAGCTAAAGTAGCAAAAATAATCTGAAATTACCAGAAGAAAGTTGGTAGAGCATGGTTTTGCTGAATTAGGCTGAAAAAAGTTGGATTGATTTAAAAAAAATGTTGAAATAGCTGAAAAAGCTGAAATTTGCATAAAACAGCTAAATAGTAGCTAAAATAAGCAGAATAATCTGAAATTATCAGAAGGAAGTTGGTAGAGCATGGTTTTGCTGAATTAGGCTGAAAAAAGTTGGATTGATTTTAAAAAATTGTTGAAATAGCTGAAAAAGCTGAAATTTGCATAAAACAGCTAAATAGTAGCTAAAGTAGCAAAAATAATCTGAAATTACGAGAAGGAAGTTGGTAGAGCATGGTTTTGCTGAATTAGGCTGAAAAAAGTTGGATTGATTTAAAAAAAATGTTGAAATAGCTGAAAAAGCTGAAATTTGCATAAAACAGCTAAATAGTAGCTAAAGTAGCAAAAATAATCTGAAATTATGAGAAGGAAGTTGGTAGAGCATGGTTTTGCTGAATTAGGCTTAAAAAAGTTGGATTGATTTTAAGAAATTGTTGAAATAGCTGAAAAAGCTGAAATTTGCATAAAACAGCTAAATAGTAGCTAAAGTAGCAAAAATAATCTGAAATTACCAGAAGGAAGTTGGTAGAGCATGGTTTTGCTGAAGTAGATTGAAAAAAGTTGGATTGATTTAAAAAAAATGTTGAAATAGCTGAAAAAGCTGAAATTTGCCTAAAACAGCTAAATAGTAGCTAAAATAAGCAGAAATAATCTGAAATTACCAGAAGGAAGTTGGTAGAGCATGGTTTTGCTGAATTAGGCTGAAAAAAGTTGGATTGATTTTAAAAAATTGTTGAAATAGCTTAAAAAGCTGAAATTTGCGTAAAACAGCTAAATAGTAGCTAAAGTAGCAAAAATAATCTGAAATTACCAGAAGGAAGTTGGTAGAGCATGGTTTTGCTGAATTAGATTGAAAAAAGTTTGATTGATTAAAAAAAAAATTGAAATAGCTGAAAAAGCTGAAATTTGCCTAAAACAGCTAAATAGTAGCTGAAATAGCAGAAGAAGCTAAAACTAGCAGAAATAAGCACAAAGCAGCATAATCTGAATAATCTAAAATATCTGAAACAATCTGAAATCTGAAAAAATCTGAACTAAGCAGAAATAAGCAAAATAAAGTTGAAATTATCTGAAAAAAAGCTTAAGATAGCAAAAACAGCTGAATATTATCTAAAATAGCAGAAATAAGCTTAAATTAGCAGCAGGAATTAGTAAGAGCTTAATTGGGAATATTCTGAAACATATTAAACAATCTGAAATCTGAAATAATCTGAAATAAGCAAAAAAAGTGGAAATCATCTGAAAAAAGCTTAAGATAGCATAAACAGCTGAATATTATCTAAAATAGCAGAAATAAGCTTAAATTATCTGAAGTAATTAGAAATAGCATAATTGTGAATAATCTGAAATATCTGAAACAATCTGAAATCTGAAAAAATCTGAAATAAGCAGAAATAAGCAAAATAAAGTTGAAATTATCTGAAAAAAGCTTAAGATAGCTAAAAAAGCTGAATACTACCTGAAATAGCAGAAATAAGCTTAAAAGTCTTAGAAATTAGTAGAGAGAGTACAGTTTTGCAGAATTATGCTGGAAAAGTTGAAATGAGTTCAAATAATGTGGAATTTGTTGAAACAAGCCTAAATTAGCATTAAAACAGCTTAATAGTAGCTAAAATAGCAGAATAAGCTGAAACTAGCAGAAATAAGCACAAAGCAGCATCATCTGAATAATCTAAAATATCTGAAACAATATAAAATCTGAAAAAATCTGAACTAAGCAAAAATAAGCAAAATAAAGTTGAAATTATCTGAAAAAAGCTTAAGATAGCAAAAACAGCTGAATAGTATCTGAAATAGCAGAAAGAAGCTTAAATATCTTAGAAATTAGTAGAGAGAGTATATTTTTGCAGAATTTGGCTGGAAAAAGTTGAAATGAGTTCAAATTATGTAAAATTTGTTGAAACAAGCCTAAATTAGCATAAAAACAGCTTAATAGTAGCTAAAATAGCAGAAGAAGCCAAAACTAGCAGAAATAAGCACAAAGCAGCATAATATGAAGTATCTGAAACAATCTGAAATTGCAAAAAATCTGAAATAAGTAGAAATAAGCAAAATAAAGTTGAAATTATCTGAAAAAAGCTGATATTGGCCAAAAACAGCTGAACAACAGCTAAAACAAGCAGAAACAATCTTAAATTACCAGAAGGAAGTTGGTAGAGCATGGTTTTGCTGAATTAGGCTGAAAAAAGTTGGATTGATTAAAAAAAATTGTTGAAATAGCTGAAAAAGCTGAAATTTGCATAAAACAGCTAAATAGTAGCTAAAATAAGCAGAAATAATCTGAAATTACCAGAAGGAAGTTGGTAGAGCATGGTTTTGCTGAATTAGGCTGAAAAAAGTTGGATTGATTTTAAAAAATTGTTGAAATAGCTGAAAAAGCTGAAATTTGCATAAAACAGCTAAATAGTAGCTAAAGTAGCAAAAATATGTTAATCTTTGAAAAATTTGCTGAAAGGAGCATAATGATCTGAAATTAGCAGAAATAAGTCAGTAGATGTACAAAAATGTTGAAGTAAGCTGCATTAGGCTGAAAAGAGTGCAACACAGTTCAAGAAACAGCTGAAATCAGCTGAAAGTAGCTGAAATATTTTTTTTAAATGTACAAGGTAGCTTAAGAAGCCGAGCTGGTCCAAAATGTGAAAAAAGTAGTGAAATATTGTAATGAGTTCCAAAGATATCAAGGATGTAAAATGAGCTCCATTCATTTTCAATGGGAAAAAAATGGCCGAAAAGGCTAAATATTTCAAAAAGCTAAAGTTGCACCAATACCAAAAGTCATAGCCGGAGTGTCCTAAATGAGCTGAACATTTTGATGTATGCATTGTTGAAATAGCACAAAAACTGTAGGAGGAGTAGCGTGCCAAAAAACGTACGGAGTGAAGATAGTAACTATAATAATAATAATAAAGAGAAACACAATCACTATAGTGTGAATGCCTATGTGGCATTCACACAATAAATATAAACACAATCACTATAGTGTGAATGCCTATGTGGCATTCACACAACTAGATTGCATTTCCTGAGAAAATGCATGTGTGAATGCCAAAATGGCCGCTTCACCCAACTTGCATGTTCAATCAAAATGGCCGCTTTACCTAATGTGCTTATTAAATCAAAATGGCTAACTTGTCTACTTAAATTGTAGAACCAAAATGGTAACAATACATGCATTGACTTACTTCGCAAGGCAATTAACTGCCTTGTATATTGAACCAAAATGGCCACTTCACCTAATTTGCATATTCAATCAAAATGGCCGTTTCACCTAATGCATGATAAAGAATGTCCATAGCTACAACCTCACCAAATTTCGGCTCTCTATGAATAAATATGGCTGATTTAAAGCCATTTGAAAGTAGCGTTGGTGGCCATCTTGGATTTTACAGTATTTTTAATATTTTGCTTTGTCGGCCATCTTGGATTTTTGATTTGGATTCCGTACATGATAGAGGATTCCCTCAGCTACAACCTCACCAAATTTCCGCTCTCTATGAATAAATATGGCTGATTTAAAGCCATTTGAAAGTAGCGTTGGTGGCCATCTTGATTTTACAGTATTTTTAATGTTTTGCTTTGTCGGCCATCTTGGATTTTTGATTTGGATTCCGTACATGATAGAGGATTCCCTCAGCTACAACCTCACCAAATTTCGGCTCTCTATGTATAATGATGGCTGAGTTAAAGCCATTTGAATGTAGCGTTGGCGGCCATCTTGGATTTTTACAGTTTTTTAATGTTTTACTTTGTCGGCCATCTTGGATTTTTGATTTGGATTCCGTACATGATAGATAATGCCCTCAGCTACAACCTCACCAAATTTCGGCTCTCTATGTATAATGATGGCCGAGTTAAAGCCATTTGAAAGTAGCGTTGGCGGCCATCTTGGATTTTTGATTTTTATATAGCATTTGATAGGAAACATTCTCAGCTATCACTACACCAAGTTTCAGCTCAATATCACTAAAATTGACCATTTTATAGTATTTTTACTTTTTTGCATTGTCGGCCATCTTGGATTTTTTTTTTGGATTCTATACATGATAGATAATGTCCTCAGCTACAACCTCACCAAATTTCAGCTCTCTATGTATAAAGATGGTCGAGTTATAACCATTTGAAAGTAGCGTGGGCGGCCATCAGCTGAAATTGGTCAAAAACAGCTGAATATTATCTAAAACAGCAGAAATAAGCTTAAATTAGCAGCAGGATTTAGTAAGAGCTTAATTGGGAATAATCTGAAACATCTTAAACAATCTGAAATCTGAAATAATCTGAAATAAGCCAAAAAAAGTGGAAATTATCTGAAAAAAGCTAAAGATAGCATAAACAGCTGAATATTATCTAAAATAGCAGAAATAAGCTTAAATTATCTGAAGTAATTAGAAATAGCATAATTGTGAATAATCTGAAATATCTGAAACAATCTGAAATCTGAAAAAATCTGAACTAAGCAGAAATAAGCAAAATAAAATTGAAATTATCTGAAAAAAGCTTAAGATAGCAAAAACAGCTGAATATTATCTGAAATAGCAGAAAGAAGCTTAAAAGTCTTAGAAATTAGTAGAGAGAGTACAGTTTTGCAGAATTATGCTGGAAAAGTTGAAATGAGTTCAAATAATGTGGAATTTGTTGAAACAAGCCTAAATTAGCATTAAAACAGCTTAATAGTAGCTAAAATAGCAGAATAAGCTGAAACTAGCAGAAATAAGCACAAAGCAGCATCATCTGAATAATTTAAAATATCTGAAACAATCTGAAATCTGAAAAAATCTGAACTAAGCAAAAATAAGCAAAATAAAGTTGAAATTATCTGAAAAAAGCTTAAGATAGCAAAAACAGCTGAATATTATCTGAAATAGCAGAAAGAAGCTTAAATATCTTAGAAATTAGTAGAGAGAGTATATTTTTGCAGAATTTGGCTGGAAAAAGTTGAAATGAGTTCAAATTATGTAAAATTTGTTGAAACAAGCCTAAATTAGCATAAAAACAGCTTAATAGTAGCTAAAATAGCAGAAGAAGCCAAAACTAGCAGAAATAAGCACAAAGCAGCATAATATGAAGTATCTGAAACAATCTGAAATTGCAAAAAATCTGAAATAAGTAGAAATAAGCAAAATAAAGTTGAAATTATCTGAAAAAAGCTGATATTGGCCAAAAACAGCTGAACAACAGCTAAAACAAGCAGAAACAATCTTAAATTACCAGAAGGAAGTTGGTAGAGCATGGTTTTGCTGAATTAGGCTGAAAAAAGTTGGATTGATTAAAAAAAATGTTGAAATAGCTGAAAAAGCTGAAATTTGCATAAAACAGCTAAATAGTAGCTAAAATAAGCTGAAATAATCTGAAATTACCAGAAGGAAGTTGGTAGAGCATGGTTTTGCTGAATTAGGCTGAAAAAAGTTGGATTGATTTTAAAAACTTGTTGAAATAGCTGAAAAAGCTGAAATTTGCATAAAACAGCTAAATAGTAGCTAAAGTAGCAAAAATATGTTAATCTTTGAAAAATTTGCTGAAAGGAGCATAATGATCTGAAATTAGCAGAAATAAGTCAGTAGATGTACAAAAATGTTGAAGTAAGCTGCATTAGGCTGAAAAGAGTGCAACACAGTTCAAGAAACAGCTGAAATCAGCTGAAAGTAGCTGAAATATTTTTTTTAAATGTACAAGGTAGCTTAATGAAGCCGAGCTGGTCCAAAATGTGAAAAAAGTAGTGAAATATTGTAATGAGTTCCAAAGATATCAAGGATGTAAAATGAGCTCCATTCATTTTCAATGGGAAAAAAATGGCCGAAAAGGCTAAATATTTCAAAAAGCTAAAGTTGCACCAATACCAAAAGTCATAGCCGGAGTGTCCTAAATGAGCTGAACATTTTGATATATGCATTGTTGAAATAGCACAAAAACTGTAGGAGGAGTAGCGTGCCAAAAAACGTACGGAAACAGATAGTAACCGGAATAATAATAATAAATATAAACACAATCACTATAGTGTGAATGCCTATGTGGCATTCACACAACTAGATTGCATTTCCTGAGAAAATGCATGTGTGAATGCCAAAATGGCCGCTTCACCCAACTTGCATGTTCAATCAAAATGGCCGCTTTACCTAATGTGCTTATTAAATCAAAATGGCTAACTTGTCTACTTAAATTGTAGAACCAAAATGGTAACAATACATGCATTGACTTACTTCGCAAGGCAATTAACTGCCTTGTATATTGAACCAAAATGGCCACTTCACCTAATTTGCATATTCAATCAAAATGGCCGTTTCACCTAATGCATGATAAAGAATGTCCATAGCTACAACCTCACCAAATTTCGGCTCTCTATGAATAAATATGGCTGATTTAAAGCCATTTGAAAGTAGCGTTGGTGGCCATCTTGGATTTTACAGTATTTTTAATGTTTTGCTTTGTCGGCCATCTTGGA
Organism: Garcialebias charrua; assembly: GCA_038048925.1. Lineage (NCBI taxonomy): Eukaryota > Metazoa > Chordata > Actinopteri > Cyprinodontiformes > Rivulidae > Garcialebias > Garcialebias charrua. Next base: position 43,797 of record JBBPBX010009799.1, on the reverse strand, counting down.
TTTTTGATTTGGATTCCGTACATGATAGGGGATTCCCTTAGCTACAACCTCACCAAATTTCGGCTCTCTATGTATAATGATGGCTGAGTTAAAGCATTTGAAATTAGCGTTGGCGGCCATCTTGGATTTTACAGTATTTTTAATGTTTTGCTTTGTCTGCCATCTTGGATTTTTGATTTGGATTCCGTACATGATAGAGGATTCCCTCAGCTACAACCTCACCAAATTTCAGCTCTCTATGAATAAAGATGGCTGAGTTAAAGCCATTTGAATGTAGCGTTGGCGGCCATCTTGGATTTTTACAGTTTTTTAATGTTTTACTTTGTCGGCCATCTTGGATTTTTGATTTGGATTCCGTACATGATAGATAATGTCCTCAGCTACAACCTCACCAAATTTCGGCTCTCTGTGTATAATGATGGCTGAGTTAAAGCCATTTGAAAGTAGCGTTGGCGGCCATCTTGGATTTTTGATTTTGATATTGCATTTGATAGGAAACATTCTCAGCTATCACTACACCAAGTTTCAGCTCAATATCACTAAAATTGACCATTTTATGGTATTTTTAGTTTTTTGCATTGTCGGCCATCTTGGATTTTTGATTTGGATTCAATACATGATAGAGGATGTCCTTAGATACAACCTCACCAAATTTCAGCTCTCTATGTATAAAGATGGCTGAGTTAAAGCCATTTGAATGTTGTGTTGGCGGCCATCAGCTGAAATTGAACAAAAACAGCTAAATATTATCTAATATATCAGAAATAATCTTAAATCAGAAGAAGGAATTAGTAAGAGCCTAATTGGGAATAATCTGAAACATCTTAAACAATCTGAAATCTGAAATAATCTGAAATAAGCAAAAAAAGTGGAAATTATCTGAAAAAAGCTTAAGATAGCATAAACAGCTGAATATTATCTAAAGTAGCAGAAATAAGCATCAATTATCTGAAGTAATTAGAAATAGCATAATTGTGAATAATCTGAAATATCTGAAACAATCTGAAATCTGAAAAAATCTGAACTAAGCAGAAATAAGCAAAATAAAGTTGAAATTATCTGAAAAGAAGCTTAAGATAGCAAAAACAGCTGAATATTATCTGAAATAGCAGAAAGAAGCTTAAATGTCTTAGAAATTAGTAGAGAGAGTACATTTTTGCAGAATTTGGCTGGAAAAAGTTGAAATGAGTTCAAATAATGTGGAATGTGTTGAAACAAGCCTAAATTAGCATAAAAACAGCTTAATAGTAGCTAAAATAGCAGAAGAAGCTGAAACTAGCAGAAATAAGCACAAAGCAGCATAATCTGAATAATCTAAAATATCTGAAACAATCTGAAATCTGAAAAAATCTGAACTAAGCAGAAATAAGCAAAATAAAGTTGAAATTATCTGAAAAAAGCTTAAGATAGCAAAAACAGCTGAATATTATCTGAAATAGCAGAAAGAAGCTTAAATGTCTTAGAACTTAGTAGAGAGAGTACATTTTTGCAGAATTTGGCTGGAAAAAGATGAAATGAGTTCAAATAATGTGGAATGTGTTGAAACAAGCCTAAATTAGCATAAAAACAGCTTAATAGTAGCTAAAATAGCAGAAGAAGCTGAAACTAGCAGAAATAAGCACAAAGCAGCAGAATATGAAGTATCTGAAACAATCTGAAATTGAAAAAAATCTGAAATAAGTAGAAATAAGCAAAATAAAGTTGAAAATATATGAATAAAGCTAAAATTTGCCAAAAACAGCTGAACAACAGCTAAAACAAGCAGAAACAATCTTAAATTACCAGAAGGAAGTTGGTAGAGCATGGTTTTGCTGAATTAGGCTGAAAAAAGTTGGATTGATTAAAAAAAATTGTTGAAATAGCTGAAAAAGCTGAAATTATCATAAAACAGCTAAATAGTAGCTAAAATAGCTAAAATATCCCAATCTTTCAAAAATTATCTGAAAGGAGCATAATGATCTGAAATTAGCAGAAATAAGTCAGTAGAAGTACAAAAATGTTGAAGTAAGCTGCATAAAGCTGAAAAGAGTGCAAAGCAGTTGAAAAAACAGCTGAAATTAGCTGAAAGTAGCTGAAATATTTTTAAAAAAATGTACAAGGTAGCTGAAGGAAGCTAAGCTGGTCCAAAATGTGAAATGAGTAGTGAAATATTGTAAAGAGTTCCAAAGATATCAAGGATGAAAAATTAGCTCCATTCATTTTCAATGGGGAAGAAAATGGCCGAAAAGGCTAAATAATTCAAAAAGCTAAAGTTGCACCAATACCAAAAGTCATAGCACCCATGTCCTAAATGAGCTGAACATTTTGATATATGAATTGTTGCAATAGCACAAAAACTGTAGGAGGAGTAGCGTGCCAAAAAACGTACGGAATCAGGATAGTAACCGGAATAATAATAATAATAAATATAAACACAATCACTATAGTGTGAATGCCTATGTGGCATTCACACAAATATAAACACAATCACTATAGTGTGAATGCCTATGTGGCATTCACACAACTAGATTGCATTTCCTGAGAAAATGCATGTGTGAATGCCAAAATGGCCGTTATGACTTGAATGTTTAATCAAAATGGCCGCTTTACCTAATGTGCTTATTAAATCAAAATGGCTAACTTGTCTACTTAAATTGTAGAACCAAAATGGTAACAATACATGCATTGACTTACTTCGCAAGGCAATTAACTGCCTTGTATATTGAACCAAAATGGCCACTTCACCTAATTTGCATATTCAATCAAAATGGCCGCTTCACCTAATGCATGATAAAGAATGTCCATAGCTACAACCTCACCAAATTTCGGCTCTCTATGAATAAATATGGCTGATTTAAAGCCATTTGAAAGTAGCGTTGTTGGCCATCTTGGATTTTACAGTATTTTTAATGTTTTGCTTTGTCGGCCATCTTGGATTTTTGATTTGGATTCCGTACATGATAGAGGATTCCCTCAGCTACAACCTCACCAAATTTCGGCTCTCTATGTATAATAATGGCTAAGTTAAAGCCATTTGAAAGTAGCGTTGGTGGCCATCTTGGATTTTACAGTATTTTTAATGTTTTGCTTTGTCTGCCATCTTGGATTTTTGATTTGGATTCCGTACATGATAGAGGATTCCCTTAGCTACAACCTCACCAAATTTCAGCTCTCTATGAATAAAGATGGCTGAGTTAAAGCCATTTGAATGTAGCGTTGGCGGCCATCTTGAATTTTTACAGTTTTTTAATGTTTTACTTTGTCGGCCATCTTGGATTTTTGATTTGGATTCCGTACATGATAGATAATGTCCTCAGCTACTACCTCACCAAATTTCGACTCTCTATGTATAATGATGGCTGAGTTAAAGCCATTTGAAAGTAGCGTTGGCGGCCATCTTGGATTTTTGATTTTGATATAGCATTTGATAGGAAACATTCTCAGCTATCACTACACCAAGTTTCAGCTCAATATCACTAAAATTGACCATTTTATAGTATTTTTACTTTTTTGCATTGTCGGCCATCTTGGATTTTTTTTTGGATTCTATACATGATAGATAATGTCCTCAGCTACAACCTCACCAAATTTCAGCTCTCTATGTATAAAGATGGTCGAGTTATAACCATTTGAAAGTAGCGTTGGCAGCCATCAGCTGAAATTGGTCAAAAACAGCTGAATATTATCTAAAATAGCAGAAATAAGCTTAAATTAGCAGCAGGAATTAGTAAGAGCTTAATTGGGAATAATCTGAAACATCTTAAACAATCTGAAATCTGAAATAATCTGAAATAAGCAAAAAAAGTTGAAATTATCTAAAAAAAGCTTAAGATATCATAAACAGCTGAATACTATCTAAAATAGCAGAAATAAGCTTAAATTATCTGAAGTAATTAGAAATAGCATAATTGTGAATAATCTGAAATATCTGAAACAATCTGAAATCTGAAAAAATCTGAACTAAGCAGAAATAAGCAAAATAAAGTTGAAATTATCTGAAAAAAGCTAAAGATAGCAAAAACAGCTGAATATTATCTGAAATAGCAGAAATAAGCTTAACTGTGTTAGAAATTAGTAGAGAGAGTGTAGTTTTGCAGAATTAGGATGGAAAAAGTTGAAATGAGTTCAAATAATGTGGAATTTGTTGAAACAAGCCTAAATTAGCATAAAAACAGCTTAATAGTAGCTAAAATAGCAGAAGAAGCTGAAACTAGCAGAAATAAGCACAAAGCAGCATAATCTGAATAATCTAAAATATCTGAAACTATCTGAAATCTGAAAAAATCTGAACTAAGCAGAAATAAGCAAAATAAAGTTGAAATTATCTGAAAAAAGCTTAAGATAGCAAAAACAGCTGAATATTATCTGAAATAGCAGAAAGAAGCTTAAATGTCTTAGAACTTAGTAGAGAGAGTACATTTTTGCAGAATTTGGCTGGAAAAAGTTGAAATGAGTTCAAATAATGTGGAATGTGTTGAAACAAGCCTAAATTAGCATAAAAACAGCTTAATAGTAGCTAAAATAGCAGAAGAAGCTGAAACTAGCAGAAATAAACACAAAGCAGAAGAATATGAAGTATCTGAAACAATCTGAAATTGAAAAAAATCTGAAATAAGTAGAAATAAGCAAAATAAAGTTGAAAATATATGAATAAAGCTGAAATTGGCCAAAAACAGCTGAACAACAGCTAAAACAAGCAGAAACAATCTTAAATTACCAGAAGGAAGTTGGTAGAGCATGGTTTTGCTGAATTAGGCTGAAAAAAGTTGGATTGATTAAAAAAAATTGTTGAAATAGCTGAAAAAGCTGAAATTATCATAAAACAGCTAAATAGTAGCTAAAATAGCTAAAATATCTTAATCTTTCAAAAATTATCTGAAAGGAGCATAATGATCTGAAATTAGCAGAAATAAGTCAGTAGAAGTACAAAAATGTTGAAGTAAGCTGCATAAAGCTGAAAAGAGTGCAAAGCAGTTGAAAAAACAGCTGAAATTAGCTGAAAGTAGCTGAAATATTTTTTAAAAAATGTACAAGGTAGCTGAAGGAAGCTAAGCTGGTCCAAAATGTGAAAGGAGTAGTGAAATATTCTAAAGAGTTCCAAAGATATCAAGGATGAAAAATTAGCTCCATTCATTTTCAATGGGGAAGAAAATGGCCGAAAAGGCTAAATAATTCAAAAAGCTAAAGTTGCACCAATACCAAAAGTCATAGCCATCATGTCCTGAATGAGCTGAACATTTTGATATATGAATTGTTGCAATAGCACAAAAACTGTAGGAGGAGTAGCGTGCCGAAAAACGTACGGAATCAGGATAGTAACCGGAAGACAATCTCTATAGTGTGAATGCCTTGTTGGCATTCACACAACTAGAAAAACCGCATTTCCTGCGAAAATGCACGTGTGAATGCCTTAGCGCCGCTCCGCCCTTCTCGTGGCGACCGCGGGAAGTCGAGCTGGTCCACCCTGAAACACTCTCGTGCCTTTCCCGTGCCCGTTCGGCACCCAATGCGTGCACCCAATTTGGTCCACATTCCAAAATGGCCGCCTTCCCATTTATCGTACAACGTTGACACCAGAGGGTTTTCTGTGCGTCTTGGTGAATTGGACAAGTGTACCAAATTTCATGATCCTACGTGAAACTAAGGCCAATGTGGAGGGTAGTTTGAAATTTTCTAGGTGGCGCTCTTGAGCCGTTTCTTTTGAAATTTTGGCCACGCCCCCAAAATATGTAATCGTTCACCAGTCCTGATGAGTCTGCCAATTTTTGTGAGTTTTGGGATATGACAAAGCCCCCAAAAGGCCAAACGTATTGTGACGGCGTTGCGTCTGATTCGCCACATCGCCACGCCCACATGCTCCACCCAAAACAACCAGTCGTGGAAAGCTTGTTACAGCAACATGTCTTCGGTCACTGGACAGACCGTCACGCTGATTAGGTAACAGGTGTCCGATCGGGATGTTCAATGTACAACTGTACACTTCCTGTTGTGAGGGGGCGTGGCTTAATTATTGTCATGATTTGACCATTCAGTATTGCAGGGGACCGGATGTGGGTCAATCCCTGAAGGTTTGATGTATTAGACTGTTTTCGTGTAGGTGCTATTAGTGTTTCGTTTGTGACGGCGTGACGGCTGATTCGCCACATCGCCACGCCCACATGCTCCACCCAAAACGGTCAGTGTTGGAAAGCTTGTTACAGCAACATGTCTTCGGTCACTGGACAGACCGTCCCGCTGATTAGGTAACAGGTGTCCGATCGGGACGTTCAATGTATAACTGTACACTTCCTGTTGTGAGGGGGCGTGGCTTAATTAATGTCATGATTTGACCATTCAGTATTGTAGGGGACCGGTTGTGGGTCAATCACTGAAGGTTTGATGTATTAGACGGTTTTCGTGTAGGTGCTATTAGTGTTTCGTTTTTCACGGCGAGATACCTAACTTTGAGGCCAGGCCACGCCCCTTCACCATATATGAAAACGCGAGATGTTGATCATTTTTTACTCCCCCATGTCTGAGTGATGAGTCTGCCAAATTTGGTGAGATTTAGGATATGATAAATCCTCCAAAAGGCCTTTTCATTTTAGCCCCATTCATTTTCAATGGGAAAAAAATGGCCGAAAAGGCTTAATATTTCAAAAAGCGAAAGTTGCAGCATTACCAAAAGTCATAGCTGGATTGTCCTGAGCGAGCTGAACATTTTGATATATGAATCGTTGAAATGGCACAAATACTCTAGGAGGAGTAGGACGCCAAAAAACGTACGGATGGAAGATAGTAACATCTATAAAGAATAATAATAATAAATATAAACACAATCTCTATAGTGTGAATGCCTTGTTGGCATTCACACAACTAGAAAAACCGCATTTCCTGCGAAAATGCACGTGTGAATGCCTTAGCGCCGCTCCGCCCTTCTCGCGACGACCGCGGGAAGTCCAGCTGGTCCACCCTGAAACACTCTCGTGCCTTTCCCGTACCCGTTCGGCACCTAACGCGCGCACCCAATTTGGTCCACATTCCAAAATGGCCGCCTTCCCATTTATCGTACAACGTTGACGCCAGAGGGTTTTCTGTGCGTCTTGGGGAATTGGACAAGTGTACCAAATTTCATGATCCTACGTGAAACTAAGGCCAATGCGGAGGGTAGTTTGAAATTTTCTAGGTGGCGCTCTTGAGCCGTTTCTTTTGAAATTTTGGCCACGCCCCCAAAATATGTAATCGTTCACCAGTCCTGATGAGTCTGCCAATTTTGGTGAGTTTTGGGATATGAAAAAGCCCCCAAAATGCTATTTCATTTTAGCTCCATTCATTTTCAATGGGATAAAAATGGCCGAAAATGTCGCCTTTCCTTTCATCGTACAACGTTGGTGCCAGAGGGTTTTCTGTGCGCCTTGGTGAATCGGGGAGGTGTACCAAATTTCATGATCCTACGTGAAACTAAGGCCAATGCGGAGGGTAGTTTGAAATATTCTAGGTGGCGCTCTTGAGCCGTTTCTGTTGCAATTTTGGCCACGCCCCCAAAATATGTAATTTTTCACCAGTCCTGACGAGTCTGCCAAATTTGGTGAGTTTTGGGATATGATAAAGCTCCCCAAAGGCCAAACGTATTGTGACGGCGTTACGTCTGATTCGCCACATCGCCACGCCCACATGCTCCACCCAAAACAGTCATTGTTGGAAAGCTTGTTACAACACTATGTCTTTGGTCACTGGACAGACCGTCACGCTGATTAGGTAACAGGTGTCCAATCCGGACGTTCAATGTACAACTGTACACTTCCTGTTGTGAGGGGGCGTGGCTTAGTTATTGTCATGATTTGACCAGTCAGTATTGCAGGGGACCGGATGTGGGTATATCACTGAAGGTTTGATGTATTAGACAGTTTTCGTGTAGGTGCTATTAGTGTTTCGTTTGTGATGGCGTTACGTCTGATTCGCCATATTGCCACGCCCACATGCTCCACCCAAAACGGTCAGTGTTGGAAAGCTTGTTACAGCAACATGTCTTTGGTCACTGGACAGACCGTCACGCTGATTAGGTAACAGGTGTCCGATCGGGACGTTCAATGTACAACTGTACACTTCCTGTTGTGAGGGGGCGTGGCTTAATTAATGTCATGATTTGACCATTCAGTATTGCAGGGGACTGGTTGTGGGTCAATCACTGAAGGTTTGATGTATTAGACAGTTTTCGTGTAGGTGCTATTAGTGTTTCGTTTTTCATGGCGAGATACCTAACTTTGAGGCCAGGCCACGCCCCTTCATCATATATGAAAACATGAGGTTTTGATCATTTGTTACTCCTGCATGTCTGAGTGATGAGTCTGCCAAATTTGGTGAGATTTAGGATATAATAAAGCCCCCAAACGGCCATTTCATTTTAGCTCCATTCATTTTCAATGGGAAAAAGATGGCCGAAAAGGCTGAATATCTCAAAAAGCTAAAGTTGCAGCATTACCAAAAGTCATAGCCGGATTGTCCTAAATGAGCTGAACATTTTGATATATGAATTGTTGAAATCGCACCAAAACTGTGCGAGTAGTTACATGCCAAAAAACGTACGGAATGAAGATAGTAACATCTATAAACTGTAGATAATAATAATAAATATAAACACAATCTCTATAGTGTGAATGCCTTGTTGGCATTCACACAACTAGAAAAACCGCATTTCCTACGAAAATGCACGTGTGAATGCCTTAGCGCCGCTCCGCCCTTCTCGCGGCGACCGCGGGAAGTCGAGCTGGTCCACCCCGAAACACTCTCGTGCCTTTCCCGTACCCGTTCGGCACCCAGTGCGTGCACTCAATTTGGTCCACATTCCAAAATGGCCGCCTTCCCATTTATCGTACAACGTTGACGCCAGAGGGTTTTCTGTGCGTCTTGGTGAATTGGACAAGTGTACCAAATTTCATGATCCTACGTGAAACTAAGGCCAATAGGGAGGGTAATTTGAAATATTCTAGGTGGCGCTCTTGAGCCGTTTCTGTTGCAATTTTGGCCACGCCCCCAAAATATGTAATTTTTCACCAGTCCTGACGAGTCTGCCAAATTTGGTGAGTTTTGGGATATGATAAAGCTCCCAAAAGGCCAAACGTATTGTGACGGCGTTACGTCTGATTCGCCACATAACCACGCCCACATGCTCCACCCAAAACGGTCAGTGTTGGAAAGCTTGTTACACCAACATGTCTTCGGTCACTGGACACACCGTCACGCTGATTAGGTAACAGGTGTCCGATCGGGACGTTCAATGTACAACTGTACACTTCCTGTTGTGAGGGGGCGTGGCTTAATTAATGTCATGATTTGACCATTCAGTATTGCAGGGGACCGGATGTGGGTCAATCACTGAAGGTTTGATGTATTAGACTGTTTTCGTGTAGGTGCTATTAGTGTTTCGTTTGTGACGGCGTGACGGCTGATTCGCCACATCGCCACGCCCACATGCTCCACCCAAAACGGTCAGTGTTGGAAAGCTTGTTACAGCAACATGTCTTCGGTCACTGGACAGACCGTCCCGCTGATTAGGTAACAGGTGTCCGATCGGGACGTTCAATGTATAACTGTACACTTCCTGTTGTGAGGGGGCGTGGCTTAATTAATGTCATGATTTGACCATTCAGTATTGTAGGGGACCGGTTGTGGGTCAATCACTGAAGGTTTGATGTATTAGACGGTTTTCGTGTAGGTGCTATTAGTGTTTCGTTTTTCATGGCGAGATACCTAACTTTGAGGCCAGGCCACGCCCCTTCACCATATATGAAAACGCGAGGTTTTGATCATTTATTACTCCCCCATGTCTGTGTGATGAGTCTGCCAAATTTGGTGAGATTTAGGATATGATAAATCCTCCAAAAGGCCATTTCATTTTAGCTCCATTCATTTTCAATGGGAAAAAAATGGCCGAAAAGGCTTAATATTTCAAAAAGCGAAAGTTGCAACATTACCAAAAGTCATAGCTGGATTGTCCTGAACGAGCTGAACATTTTGATATATGAATTGTTGAAATGGCACGAAAACTGTAGGAGGAGTAGGACGCCAAAAAACGTACGGACGGAAGATAGTAACATATAAGAATAATAATAATAATAATAAATATAAACACAATCTCTATAGTGTGAATGCCTTGTTGGCATTCACACAACTAGAAAAACCGCATTTCCTGCGAAAATGCACGTGTGAATGCCTTAGCGCCGCTCCGCCCTTCTCGCGGCGACCGCGGGAAGTCGAGCTGGTCCACCCTGAAACACTCTCGTGCCTTTCCCGTACCCGTTCGGCACCCAATGCGTGCACCCAATTTGGTCCACATTCCAAAATGGCCGCCTTCCCATTTATCGTACAACGTTGACGCCAGAGGGTTTTCTGTGCGTCTTGGTGAATTGGACAAGTGTACCAAATTTCATGATCCTACGTGAAACTAAGGCCAATGCGGAGGGTAGTTTGAAATTTTCTAGGTGGCGCTCTTGAGCCGTTTCTTTTGAAATTTTGGTCACGCCCCCAAAATATGTAATTGTTCACCAGTCCTGATGAGTCTGCCAATTTTGGTGAGTTTTGGGATATGAAAAAGCCCCCAAAATGCTATTTCATTTTAGCTCCATTCATTTTCAATGGGATAAAAATGGCCGAAAAGGTCGCCTTTCCTTTCATCGTACAACGTTGGTGCCAGAGGGTTTTCTGTGCGCCTTGGTGAATCGGGGAGGTGTACCAAATTTCATGATCCTACGTGAAACTAAGGCCAATGCGGAGGGTAGTTTGAAATATTCTAGGTGGCGCTCTTGAGCCGTTTCTGTTGCAATTTTGGCCACGCCCCCAAAATATGTAATTTTTCACCAGTCCTGACGAGTCTGCCAAATTTGGTGAGTTTTGGGATATGATAAAGCTCCCAAAAGGCCAAACGTATTGTGACGGCGTTACGTCTGATTCGCCACATAACCACGCCCACATGCTCCACCCAAAACGGTCAGTGTTGGAAAGCTTGTTACACCAACATGTCTTCGGTCACTGGACACACCGTCACGCTGATTAGGTAACAGGTGTCCGATCGGGACGTTCAATGTACAACTGTACACTTCCTGTTGTGAGGGGGCGTGGCTTAATTAATGTCATGATTTGACCATTCAGTATTGCAGGGGACTGGTTGTGGGTCAATCACTGAAGGTTTGATGTATTAGACAGTTTTTGTGTAGGTGCTATTAGTGTTTCGTTTTTCATGGCGAGATGCCTAACTTTGAGGCCAGGCCACGCCCCTTCAGCATATATGAAAACGCGAGGTGTTGATCATTTATTACTGCCCCATGTCTGATTGATGAGTCTGCCAAATTTGGGGAGATTTAGGATATGATAAAGCCCCCAAAAGGCCATTTCATTTTAGCTCCATTCATTTTCAATGGGAAAAAAATGGCCGAAAAGGCTTAATATTTCAAAAAGCGAAAGTTGCAGCAGTACCAAAAGTCATAGCTGAATTGTCCTGAACGAGCTGAACATTTTGATATATGATATGTTGAAATGGCACGAAAACTGTAGGAGGAGTAGGACGCCAAAAAACGTACGGACGGAAGATAGTAACATATAAGAATAATAATAATAACTAGATTGCATTTCCTGAGAAAATGCATGTGTGAATGCCAAAATGGCCGCTTCACCCAACTTGCATGTTCAATCAAAATGGCCGCTTTACCTAATGTGCTTATTAAATCAAAATGGCTAACTTGTCTACTTAAATTGTAGAACCAAAATGGTAACAATACATGCATTGACTTACTTCGCAAGGCAATTAACTACCTTGTATATTGAACCAAAATGGCCACTTCACCTAATTTGCATATTCAATCAAAATGGCCGTTTCACCTAATGCATGATAAAGAATGTCCATAGCTACAACCTCACCAAATTTCGGCTCTCTATGAATAAATATGGCTGATTTAAAGCCATTTGAAAGTAGCGTTTGTGGCCATCTTGGATTTTACAGTATTTTTAACGTTTTGCTTTGTCGGCCATCTTGGATTTTTGATTTGGATTCCGTACATGATAGAGGATTCCCTCAGCTACAACCTCACCAAATTTCGGCTCTCAATGTATAATGATGGCTGAGTTAAAGCCATTTGAAAGTAGCGTTGGTGGCCATCTTGGATTTTACAGTATTTTTAATGTTTTGCTTTGTCGGCCATCTTGGATTTTTGATTTGGATTCCGTACATGATAGTGGATTCCCTCAGCTACAACCTCACCAAATTTCAGCTCTCTATGAATAAAAATGGCTGAGTTAAAGCCATTTGAATGTAGCGTTGGCGGCCATCTTGGATTTTTACAGTTTTTTAATGTTTTACTTTGTCGGCCATCTTGGATTTTTGATTTGGATTCCGTACATGATAGATAATGTCCTCAGCTACAACCTCACCAAATTTCGGCTCTCTATGTATAATGATGGCTGAGTTAAAGCCATTTGAAAGTAGCGTTGGCGGCCATCTTGGATTTTTGATTTTGATATAGCATTTGATAGGAAACATTCTCAGCTATCACTACACCAAGTTTCAGCTCAATATCACTAAAATTGACCATTTTATGGTATTTTTACTTTTTTGCATTGTCGGCCATCTTGGATTTTTTATTTGGATTCAATACATGATAGATAATGTCCTCAGCTACAACCTCACCAAATTTCAGCTCTCTATGTATAAAGATGGTCGAGTTATAACCATTTGAAAGTAGCGTTGGCGGCCATCAGCTGAAATTGGTCAAAAACAGCTGAATATTATCTAATATAGCAGAAATAAGCTTAAATTAGCAGCAGGATTTAGTAAGAGATTAATTGGGAATAATCTGAAACATCTTAAACAATCTGAAATCTGAAATAATCTGAAATAAGCAAAAAAAGTGGAAATTATCTGAAAAGAGCTAAAGATAGCATAAACAGCTGAATATTATCTAAAATAGCAGAAATAAGCTTAAATTATCTGAAGTAATTAGAAATAGCATAATTGTGAATAATCTGAAATATCTGAAACAATCTGAAATCTGAAAAAATCTGAACTAAGCAGAAATAAGCAAAATAAAATTGAAATTATCTGAAAAAAGCTTAAGATAGCAAAAACAGCTGAATATTATCTGAAATAGCAGAAAGAAGCTTAAAAGTCTTAGAAATTAGTGGAGAGAGTACAGTTTTGCAGAATTATGCTGGAAAAAGTTGAAATGAGTTCAAATAATGTGGAATTTGTTGAAACAAGCCTAAATTAGCATTAAAACAGCTTAATAGTAGCTAAAATAGCAGAAGAAGCTGAAACTAGCAGAAATAAGCACAAAGCAGCATAATCTGAATAATCTAAAATATCTGAAACAATCTGAAATCCGAAAAAATCTGAACTAAGCAGAAATAAGTAAAATGAAGTTGAAATTATCTAAAAAAAGCTTAAGATAGCAAAAACAGCTGAATATTATCTGAAATAGCAGAAAGAAGCTTAAATGTCTTAGAAATTAGTAGAGAGAGTACAGTTTTGCAGAATTAGGCTGGAAAAAGTTGAAATGAGTTCAAATAATGTGGAATATGTTGAAACGAGCCTAAATTAGCATAAAAACAGCTTAATAGTAGCTAAAATAGCAGAAGAAGCTGAAACTAGCAGAAATAAGCACAAAGCAGCATAATCTGAAATATCTGAAACAATCTGAAATAGTAAAACATCTGAAATAAGCAGAAATAAGCAAAATAAAGTTGAAATTATCTGAAAAAAGCTGAAATGGCCAAAAACAGCTGAACAACAGCTAAAACAAGCAGAAACAATCTTAAATTACCAGAAGGAAGTTGGTAGAGCATGATTTTGCTGAATTAGGCTGAAAAAAGTTGGATTGATTAAAAACATCGTTGAAATAGCTGAAAAAGCTTTAATTTGCATAAAACAGCTAAATAGTAGCTAAAATAGCTAAAATATCTTAATCTTTGAAAAATTATCTGAAAGGAGCATAATGATCTGAAATTAGCAGAAATAAGTCAGTAGAAGTACAAAAATGTTGAAGTAAGCTGCATAAAGCTGAAAAGAGCACAAAGCAGTTGAAGAAAGAGCTGAAATGAGCTGAAAGTAGCTGAATTTTTTTTAAAAATTTTGTACAAGGAAGCTGAAGGAAGCTGAGCTAGTCCAAAATGTGAAAGGAGTAGTGAAATATTGTAATGAGTTCCAAAGATATCAAGGATGTAAAATGAGCTCCATTCATTTTCAATGGGAAAAAAATGGCCGAAAAGGCTGAATATTTCAAAAAGCTAAAGTTGCACCAATACCAAAAGTCATAGCCATCATGTCCTAAATGAGCTGAACATTTTGATATATGAATTGTTGAAATAGCACAAAAACTGTAGGAGGAGTAGCGTGCCAAAAAACGTACGGAATCAGGATAGTAACCGGATACAATCTCTATAGTGTGAATGCCTTGTTGGCATTCACACAATAATAAATATAAACACAATCTCTATAGTGTGAATGCCTTGTGGCATTCACACAACTAGAAAATTTGCATTTCCTACGAAAATGCACGTGTGAATGCCTTAGCGCCGCTCCGCCCTTCTCGTGGCGACCGCGGGAAGTCGAGCTAGTCCACCCTGAAACACTCTCGTGCCTTTCCCGTACCCGTTCGGCACCCAATGTATGCACCCAATTTGGTCCACATTCCAAAATGGCCGCCTTCCCATTTATCGTACAATGTTGATGCCAGAGGGTTTTCTGTACGTCTTTGTGAATTGGACAAGTGTACCAAATTTCATGATCCTACGTGAAACTAAGGCCAATGCGGAGGGTAGTTTGAAATATTCTAGGTGGCGCTCTTGAGCCGTTTCTGTTGCAATTTTGGCCACGCCCCCAAAATATGTAATTTTTCACCAGTCCTGACGAGTCTGCCAAATTTGGTGAGTTTTGGGATATGATAAAGCTCCCAAAAGGCCAAACGTATTGTGACGGCGTTACGTCTGATTCGCCACATCGCCACGCCCACATGCTCCACCCAAAACGGTCAGTGTTGGAAAGCTTGTTACATCAACATGTCTTTGGTCACTGGAAAGACCGTCATGCTGATTAGGTAACAGGTGTCCGATCGGGACCTTCAATGTACAACTGTACACTTCCTGTTGTGAGGGGGCGTGGCTTAATTAATGTCATGATTTGACCATTCAGTATTGCAGGGGACCGGATGTGGGTCAATCACTGAAGGTTTGATGTATTAGACAGTTTTCGTGTAGGTGCTATTAGTGTTTCGTTTGTGACGGCGTTACGTCTGATTCGCCACGTCGCCACGCCCACATGCTCCACCCAAAACGGTCAGTGTTGGAAAGCTTGTTACAGCAACATGTCTTCGGTCACTGGACAGACCGTCCCGCTGATTAGGTAACAGGTGTCCGATCGGGACCTTCAATGTATAACTGTACACTTCCTGTTGTGAGGGGGCGTGGCTTAATTAATGTCATGATTTGACCATTCAGTATTGTAGGGGACCGGTTGTGGGTCAATCACTGAAGGTTTGATGTATTAGACAGTTTTCTTGTAGGTGCTATTAGTGTTTCGTTTTTCATGGCGAGATACCTAACTTTGAGGCCAGGCCACGCCCCTTCAGCATATATGAAAATGCGAGGTTTTGATAAATCTTTACTCCCCCATGTCTGAATGATGAGTCTGCCAAATTTGGTGAGTTTTAGGATACGATAAAGCCCCCAAAAGGCCATTTCATTTTAGCTCCATTCATTTTCAATGGGAAAAAAATGGCCGAAAAGGCTAAATATCTCAAAAAGCTAAAGTTGCACCATTACCAAAACTCATAGCTGGATTGTCCTGAACGAGCTGAACATTTTGATATATGATATGTTGAAATGGCACGAAAACTGTAGGAGGAGTAGGACGCCAAAAAACGTACGGACGGAAGATAGTAACATATAAGAATAATAATAATAAATATAAACACAATCTCTATAGTGTGAATGCCTTGTTGGCATTCACACAAATATAAACACAATCTCTATAGTGTGAATGCCTTGTTGGCATTCACACAACTAGATTGCATTTCCTGAGAAAATGCATGTGTGAATGCCAAAATGGCCGCTTCACCCAACTTGCATGTTCAATCAAAATGGCCGCTTTACCTAATGTGCTTATTAAATCAAACTGGCTACCTTGTCTACTTTAATTGTAGAACCAAAATGGCAACAATACATGCATTGACTTACTTTGCAAGGCAAGTAACTGCCTTGTATATTGAACCAAAATGGCGGCCTCACCTAATTTGCATGTTCAATCAAAATGGTTGCTTCACCTAATGTATGTTAGAGATGGTCCATAGCTACAACCTCACCAAATTTCAGCTCTCTATGAATAAAGATGGCTGAGTTAAAGCCATTTGAAAGTAACATTGGCAGCCATCAGCTGAAATTGGTCAAAAACAGCTGAACAACAGCTAAAACAAGCAGAAAATATCTTAAATTACCAGAAGGAAGTTGGTAGAACATGGTTTTGCTGAATTAGGCTGAAAAAAGTTGGATTGATTAAAAAAAATTGTTGAAATAGCTGAAAAAGCTGAAATTTGCATAAACAGCTAAATAGTAGCTAAAATAGCAAAAATATCTTAATCTTTCAAAAATTTGCTGAAAGGAGCATAATGATCATAAGTCAGTATAAGTACAACAATGTTGAAGTAAGCTGCATTAAGCTGAAAAGATTGCAAAGTCGTTGTAGAAACAGTTGAAATTAGCTGAAAGTAGCCGAAATATTTTTAAAAAATGTACAAGGTAGCTGAAGGAAGTTGAGTTGGTCCAAAATGTGAAAGGAGTAGTGAAATATTGTAATGAGTTCCAAAGATATCAAGGATGTAAAATGAGCTCATTGAGTTCATTTGAGCTCCATTCATTTTCAATGGGAAAAAAATGGCCGAAAAGGCTGAATATTTCAAAAAGCTAAAGTTGCACCAATACCAAAAGTCATAGCCATCATGTCCTGAATGAGCTGAACATTTTGATATATGAATTGTTGAAATAGCACAAAAACTGTAGGAGGAGTAGCGTGCCAAAAAACGTACGGAATCAGGATAGTAACAGATGTAATTGTAACACTAGATTGCATTTCCTGAGAAAATGCATGTGTGAATGCCAAAATGGCCGCTTCACCCAACTTGCATGTTCAATCAAAATGGCCGCTTTACCTAATGTGCTTATTAAATCAAAATGGCTAACTTGTCTACTTAAATTGTAGAACAAAAATGGTAACAATACATGCATTGACTTACTTCGCAAGGCAATTAACTGCCTTGTATATTGAACCAAAATGGCCACTTCAGCTAATTTGCATATTCAATCAAAATGGCCGCTTCACCTAATGCATGATAAAGAATGTCCATAGCTACAACCTCACCAAATTTTGGCTCTCTATGAATAAATATGGCTGATTTAAAGCCATTTGAAAGTAGCGTTGGTGGCCATCTTGGATTTTACAGTATTTTTAATGTTTTGCTTTGTCTGCCATCTTGGATTTTTGATTTGGATTCCGTACATGATAGAGGATTCCCTCAGCTACAACCTCACCAAATTTCAGCTCTCTATGAATAAAGATGGCTGAGTTAAAGCCATTTGAATGTAGCGTTGGCGGCCATCTTGGATTTTTACAGTTTTTTAATGTTTTACTTTGTCGGCCATCTTGGATTTTTGATTTGGATTCCGTACATGATAGATAATGCCCTCAGCTACAACCTCACCAAATTTCGGCTCTCTATGTATAATGATGGCTGAGTTAAAGCCATTTGAAAGTAGCGTTGGCGGCCATCTTGGATTTTTGATTTTTATATAGCATTTGATAGGAAACATTCTCAGCTATCACTACACCAAGTTTCAGCTCAATATCACTAAAATTGACCATTTTATAGTATTTTTACTTTTTTGCATTGTCGGCCATCTTGGATTTTTTTTTTGATTCTATACATGATAGATAATGTCCTCAGCTACAACCTCACCAAATTTCAGCTCTCTATGTATAAAGATGGCTGAGTTAAAGCCATTTGAATGTAGCGTTGGCGGCCATCAGCTGAAATTGAACAAAAACAGCTAAATATTATCTAATATATCAGAAATAATCTTAAATCAGAAGAAGGAATTAGTAAGAGCCTAATTGGGAATAATCTGAAACATCTTAAACAATCTGAAATCTGAAATAATCTGAAATAAGCAAAAAAAGTGGAAATTATCTGAAAAAAGCTTAAGATAGCATAAACAGCTGAATATTATCTAAAATAGCAGAAATAAGCTTAAATTATCTGAAGTAATTAGAAATAGCATAATTGTGAATAATCTGAAATATCTGAAACAATCTGAAATCTGAAAAAATCTGAACTAAGCAGAAATAAGCAAAATAAAGTTGAAATTATCTGAAATAAGCTTAAGATAGCAAAAACAGCTGAATATTATCTGAAATAGCAGAAAGAAGCTTAAATGTCTTAGAAATTAGTAGCGAGAGTACAGTTTTGCAGAATTAGGCTGAAAAATGTTGAAATGAGTTCAAATAATGTGGAATTTGTTGAAACAAGCCTAAATTAGCATAAAAACAGCTTAATAGTAGCTAAAATAGCAGAAGAAGCTGAAACTAGCAGAAATAAGCACAAAGCATCATAATCTGAATAATCTAAAATATCTGAAACAATCTGAAATCTGAAAAAATCTGAACTAAGCAGAAATAAGCAAAATAAAGTTGAAATTATCTGAAAAAAGCTTAAGATAGCAAAAACAGCTGAATATTATCTGAAATAGCAGAAAGAAGCTTAAATGTCTTAGAAATTAGTAGAGAGAGTACATTTATGCAGAATTAGGCTGGAAAAAGTTGAAATGAGTTCAAATAATGTGGAATTTGTTAAAACAAGTCTAAATTAGCATAAAAACAGCTTAATAGTAGCTAAAATAGCAGAAGAAGCTGAAACTAGCAGAAATAAGCACAAAGCAGCATAATATGAAGTATCTGAAACAATCTGAAATTGAAAAAAATCTGAAATAAGTAGAAATAAGCAAAATAAAGTTGAAAATATCTGAATAAAGCTGAAATTGGCCAAAAACAGCTGAACAACAGCTAAAACAAGCAGAAACAATCTTAAATTACCAGAAGGAAGTTGGTAGAGCATGGTTTTGCTGAATTAGGCTGAAAAAAGTTGGATTGATTAAAAAAAATTGTTGAAATAGCTGAAAAAGCTGAAATTATCATAAAACAGCTAAATAGTAGCTAAAATAGCTAAAATATCCCAATCTTTCAAAAATTATCTGAAAGGAGCATAATGATCTGAAATTAGCAGAAATAAGTCAGTAGATGTACAAAAATGTTGAAGTAAGCTGCATTAGGCTGAAAAGAGTGCAACGCAGTTGAAGAAACAGCTGAAATTAGCTGAAAGTAGCTGAAATATTTTTTTTAAATGTACAAGGTAGCTTAAGGAAGCTGAGCTGGTCCAAAATGTGAAATGAGTAGTGAAATATTGTAATGAGTTCCAAAGATATCAAGGATGTAAAATTAGCTCCATTCATTTTCAATGGGGAAAAAATGGCCGAAAAGGCTAAATATTTCAAAAAGCTAAAGTTGCACCAATACCAAAAGTCATAGCCGGAGTGTCCTAAATGAGCTGAACATTTTGATATATGCATTGTTGAAATAGCACAAAAACTGTAGGAGGAGTAGCGTGCCAAAAAACGTACGGAATCAGGATAGTAACTGGAATAATAATAACTAGATTGCATTTCCTGAGAAAATGCATGTGTGAATGCCAAAATGGCCGCTTCACCTATTTTGCATGTTCAATCAAAACGGCCGCTTCACCTAATATGCTTGTTAAATCAAAATGGCTACCTCACCTACTTTAATTGTAGAACCAAAATGGCAACAATACATGCATTGACTTACTTTGCAAGGCAAGTAACTGCCTTGTATATTGAACCAAAATGGCGGCCTCACCTAATTTGCATGTTCAATCAAAATGGCTGCTTCACCTAATGTATGTTAGAGATGGTCCATAGCTACAACCTCACCAAATTTCAGCTCTCTATGAATAAAGATGGCTGAGTTAAAGCCATTTGAAAGTAACATTGGCAGCCATCAGCTGAAATTGGTCAAAAACAGCTGAACAACAGCTAAAACAAGCAGAAAATATCTTAAATTACCAGAAGGAAGTTGGTAGAACATGGTTTTGCTGAATTAGGCTGAAAAAAGTTGGATTGATTAAAAAAAATTGTTGAAATAGCTGAAAAAGCTGAAATTTGCATAAACAGCTAAATAGTAGCTAAAATAGCAAAAATATCTTAATCTTTCAAAAATTTGCTGAAAGGAGCATAATGATCATAAGTCAGTATAAGTACAACAATGTTGAAGTAAGCTGCATTAAGCTGAAAAGATCGCAAAGTCGTTGTAGAAACAGTTGAAATTAGCTGAAAGTAGCCGAAATATTTTTAAAAAATGTACAAGGTAGCTGAAGGAAGTTGAGTTGGTCCAAAATGTGAAAGGAGTAGTGAAATATTGTAATGAGTTCCAAAGATATCAAGGATGTAAAATGAGCTCATTGAGTTCATTTGAGCTCCATTCATTTTCAATGGGAAAAAAATGGCCGAAAAGGCTGAATATTTCAAAAAGCTAAAGTTGCACCAATACCAAAAGTCATAGCCATCATGTCCTGAATGAGCTGAACATTTTGATATATGAATTGTTGAAATAGCACAAAAACTGTAGGAGGAGTAGCGTGCCAAAAAACGTACGGAATCAGGATAGTAACAGATGTAATTGTAACACTAGATTGCATTTCCTGAGAAAATGCATGTGTGAATGCCAAAATGGCCGCTTCACCTAATTTGCATGTTCAATCAAAATGGCCGCCTCACCTAATGCATGATAGATACTGTCCATAGCTACATAGCTACAACCTCACCAAATTTTGGCTCTCTATGTATAATGATGGCTGAGTTAAAGCCATTTTAAAGTAGTGTTGTCGGCCATCTTGGATTTTTGATTTTGATATGGCATTTGATAGGAAACATTCTCAGCTATCACTACACCAAGTTTGAGCTCAATAAGACTAAAATTGACCATTTTATAGTGTTTTTACTTTTTTGCTTTGTCGGCCATCTTGGATTTTTGATTTGGATTTCATACATGATAGACAATGTCCTCAGCTACAACCTCACCAAATTCCGGCTCTCTATGTATAAAGATGGCTGAGTTAAAGCAATTTGAAAGTAGCGTTGGCAGACATCAGCTGAAATTGGCCAAAAACAGCTGAACAACAGCTAAAACAACCAGAAAATATCTTAAATTACCAGAATGAAGTTTGTAGAACATGGTTTTGCTGAATTAGGCTGAATAAATTTGGATTGATTAAAAAAAATTGTTGAAATAGCTGAAAAAGCTGAAATTTGCATAAACAGCTAAATAGTAGCTAAAATAGCAAAAATATCTAAATCTTTCAAAAATTAGCTGAAAAGAGCATAAAGATCTGAAATTAGCAAAAATAAGTCAGTAGAAGTACAAAAATGTTGAAGTAAGTTGCATTAAGCTGAAAATATCGCAAAGTCATTGAAGAAACAGCTGAAATTAGCTGAAAGTAGCCGAAATATTTTTAAAAATGTACAAGGTAGCTGAAGGAAGCTGAGTTGGTCCAAAATGTGAAAGGAGTAGTGAAATATTGTAATGAGTTCCAAAGATATCAAGGATGTAAAATGAGCTCATTGAGTTCATTTGAGCTCCATTCATTTTCAATGGGAAAAAAATGGCCGAAAAGGCTGAATATTTCAAAAAGCTAAAGTTGCACCAATACCAAAAGTCATAGCCATCATGTCCTGAATGAGCTGAACATTTTGATATATGAATTGTTGAAATAGCACAAAAACTGTAGGAGGAGTAGCGTGCCAAAAAACGTACGGAATCAGGATAGTAACAGATGTAATTGTAACACTAGATTGCATTTCCTGAGAAAATGCATGTGTGAATGCCAAAATGGCCGCTTCACACAACTTGCATGTTCGATCAAAATGGCCGCTTTACCTAATGTGCTTATTAAATCAAAATGGTTACATTGCCTACTTAAATTGTAGAACCAAAATGGTAACAATACATGCATTGACTTACTTCGCAAGGCAATTAACTACCTTGTATATTGAACCAAAATGGCCACTTCACCTAATTTGCATATTCAATCAAAATGGCCGCTTCACCTAATGCATGATAAAGAATGTCCATAGCTACAACCTCACCAAATTTCGGCTCTCTATGAATAAATATGGCTGATTTAAAGCCATTTGAAAGTAGCGTTGGTGGTCATCTTGGATTTTACAGTATTTTTAATGTTTTGCTTTGTCGGCCATCTTGGATTTTTGATTTGGATTCCGTACATGATAGAGGATTCCCTCAGCTACAACCTCACCAAATTTCGGCTCTCTATGTATAATGATGGCTGAGTTAAAGCATTTGAAAGTAGCGTTGGCGGCCATCTTGGATTTTACAGTATTTTTAATGTTTTGCTTTGTCTGCCATCTTGGATTTTTGATTTGGATTCCGTACATGATAGAGGATTCCCTCAGCTACAACCTCACCAAATTTCAGCTCTCTATGAATAAAGATGGCTGAGTTAAAGCCATTTGAATGTAGCGTTGGCGGCCATCTTGGATTTTTACAGTTTTTTAATGTTTTACTTTGTCGGCCATCTTGGATTTTTGATTTGGATTCCGTACATGATAGATAATGTCCTCAGCTACAACCTCACCAAATTTCGGCTCTCTATGTATAATGATGGCTGAGTTAAAGCCATTTGAAAGTAGCGTTGGCGGCCATCTTGGATTTTTGATTTTGATATGGCATTTGATAGGAAACATTCTCAGCTATCACTACACCAAGTTTTAGCTCAATATAACTAAAATTGACCATTTTATAGTATTTTTACTTTTTTGCATTGTCGGCCATCTTGGATTTTTTTTTTGGATTCTATACATGATAGATAATGTCCTCAGCTACAACCTCACCAAATTTCAGCTCTCTATGTATAAAGATGGTCTAGTTATAACCATTTGAATGTAACGTTGGCGGCCATCAGCTGAAATTGAACAAAAACAGCTAAATGTTATCTAATATATCAGAAATAAGCTTAAATCAGAAGAAGGAATTAGTAAGAGCCTAATTGGGAATAATCTGAAACATCTTAAACAATCTGAAATCTGAAATAATCTGAAATAAGCAAAAAAAGTGGAAATTATCTGAAAAAAGCTTAAGATAGCATAAACAGCTGAATATTATCTAAAGTAGCAGAAATAAGCATCAATTATCTGAAGTAATTAGAAATAGCATAATTGTGAATAATCTGAAATATCTGAAACAATCTGAAATCTGAAAAAATCTGAACTAAGCAGAAATAAGCAAAATAAAGTTGAAATTATCTGAAAAAAGCTTAAGATAGCAAAAACAGCTGAATATTATCTGAAATAGCAGAAAGAAGCTTAAATGTCTTAGAAATTAGTAGAGATAGTACATTTTAGCAGAATTTGGCTGGAAAAAGTTGAAATGAGTTCAAATAATGTGGAATGTGTTGAAACAAGCCTAAATAGCATAAAAACAGCTTAATAGTAGCTAAAATAGCAGAAGAAGCTGGAACTAGCAGAAATAAGCACAAAGCAGCATAATCTGAATAATCTAAAATATCTGAAACAATCTGAAATTGAAAAAAATCTGAAATAAGTAGAAATAAGCAAAATAAAGTTGAAAATATCTGAATAAAGCTGATATTGGCCAAAAACAGCTGAACAACAGCTAAAACAAGCAGAAACAATCTTAAATTACCAGAAGGAAGTTGGTAGAGCATGGTTTTGCTGAATTAGGCTGAAAAAAGTTGGATTGATTAAAAAAAATGTTGAAATAGCTGAAAAAGCTGAAATTTGCATAAAACAGCTAAATAGTAGCTAAAATAAGCTGAAATAATCTGAAATTACCAGAAGGAAGTTGGTAGAGCATGGTTTTGCTGAATTAGGCTGAAAAAAGTTGGATTGATTTTAAAAAACTTGTTGAAATAGCTGAAAAAGCTGAAATTTGCATAAAACAGCTAAATAGTAGCTAAAGTAGCAAAAATATGTTAATCTTTGAAAAATTTGCTGAAAGGAGCATAATGATCTGAAATTAGCAGAAATAAGTCAGTAGATGTACAAAAATGTTGAAGTAAGCTGCATTAGGCTGAAAAGAGTGCAACACAGTTCAAGAAACAGCTGAAATCAGCTGAAAGTAGCTGAAATATTTTTTTTAAATGTACAAGGTAGCTGAAGGAAGCCGAGATGGTCCAAAATGTGGAAAAAGTAGTGAAATATTGTAATGAGTTCCAAAGATATCAAGGATGTAAAATGAGCTCCATTCATTTTCAATGGGAAAAAAGTGGCCGAAAAAGCTGAATATTTCAAAAAGCTGAAGTTGCATCAATACCAAAAGTCATAGCCGGAGTGTCCTCAATGAGCTGAACATTTTGATATATGAATTGTTGAAATAGCACAAAAACTGTAGGAGGAGTAGCGTGCCAAAAAACGTACGGAGTGAAGATAGTAACTATAATAATAATAATAAAGAGAAACACAATCACTATAGTGTGAATGCCTATGTGGCATTCACACAAATATAAACACAATCACTATAGTGTGAATGCCTATGTGGCATTCACACAACTAGATTGCATTTCCTGAGAAAATGCATGTGTGAATGCCAAAATGGCCGTTTTGACTTGAATGTTTAATCAAAATGGCCGCTTTACCTAATGTGCTTATTAAATCAAAATGGCTAACTTGTCTACTTAAATTGTAGAACCAAAATGGTAACAATACATGCATTGACTTACTTCGCAAGGCAATTAACTGCCTTGTATATTGAACCAAAATGGCCACTTCACCTAATTTGCATATTCAATCAAAATGGCCGTTTCACCTAATGCATGATAAAGAATGTCCATAGCTACAACCTCACCAAATTTCGGCTCTCTATGAATAAATATGGCTGATTTAAAGCCATTTGAAAGTAGCGTTGGTGGCCATCTTGGATTTTACAGTATTTTTAATGTTTTGCTTTGTCGGCCATCTTGGATTTTTGATTTGGATTCCGTACATGATAGAGGATTCCCTCAGCTACAACCTCACCAAATTTCGGCTCTCTATGTATAATGATGGCTGAGTTAAAGCCATTTGAAAGTAGCGTTGGTGGCCATCTTGGATTTTACAGTATTTTTAATGTTTTGCTTTGTCTGCCATCTTGGATTTTTGATTTGGATTCCGTACATGATAGAGGATTCCCTTAGCTACAACCTCACCAAATTTCAGCTCTCTATGAATAAAGATGGCTGAGTTAAAGCCATTTGAATGTAGCGTTGGCGGCCATCTTGAATTTTTACAGTTTTTTAATGTTTTACTTTGTCGGCCATCTTGGATTTTTGATTTGGATTCCGTACATGATAGATAATGTCCTCAGCTACTACCTCACCAAATTTCGACTCTCTATGTATAATGATGGCTGAGTTAAAGCCATTTGAAAGTAGCGTTGGCGGCCATCTTGGATTTTTGATTTTGATATAGCATTTGATAGGAAACATTCTCAGCTATCACTACACCAAGTTTCAGCTCAATATCACTAAAATTGACCATTTTATAGTATTTTTACTTTTTTGCATTGTCGGCCATCTTGGATTTTTTTTTTGGATTCTATACATGATAGATAATGTCCTCAGCTACAACCTCACCAAATTTCAGCTCTCTATGTATAAAGATGGTCGAGTTATAACCATTTGAAAGTAGCGTTGGCAGCCATCAGCTGAAATTGGTCAAAAACAGCTGAATATTATCTAAAATAGCAGAAATAAGCTTAAATTAGCAGCAGGAATTAGTAAGAGCTTAATTGGGAATAATCTGAAACATCTTAAACAATCTGAAATCTGAAATAATCTGAAATAAGCAAAAAAAGTTGAAATTATCTGAAAAAAGCTTAAGATATCATAAACAGCTGAATACTATCTAAAATAGCAGAAATAAGCTTAAATTATCTGAAGTAATTAGAAATAGCATAATTGTGAATAATCTGAAATATCTGAAACAATCTGAAATCTGAAAAAATCTGAACTAAGCAGAAATAAGCAAAATAAAGTTGAAATTATCTGAAAAAAGCTAAAGATAGCAAAAACAGCTGAATATTATCTGAAATAGCAGAAATAAGCTTAACTGTGTTAGAAATTAGTAGAGAGAGTGTAGTTTTGCAGAATTAGGATGGAAAAAGTTGAAATGAGTTCAAATAATGTGGAATTTGTTGAAACAAGCCTAAATTAGCATAAAAACAGCTTAATAGTAGCTAAAATAGCAGAAGAAGCTGAAACTAGCAGAAATAAGCACAAAGCAGCATAATCTGAATAATCTAAAATATCTGAAACTATCTGAAATCTGAAAAAATCTGAACTAAGCAGAAATAAGCAAAATAAAGTTGAAATTATCTGAAAAAAGCTTAAGATAGCAAAAACAGCTGAATATTATCTGAAATAGCAGAAAGAAGCTTAAATGTCTTAGAACTTAGTAGAGAGAGTACATTTTTGCAGAATTTGGCTGGAAAAAGTTGAAATGAGTTCAAATAATGTGGAATGTGTTGAAACAAGCCTAAATTAGCATAAAAACAGCTTAATAGTAGCTAAAATAGCAGAAGAAGCTGAAACTAGCAGAAATAAGCACAAAGCAGCAGAATATGAAGTATCTGAAACAATCTGAAATTGAAAAAAATCTGAAATAAGTAGAAATAAGCAAAATAAAGTTGAAAATATATGAATAAAGCTGAAATTGGCCAAAAACAGCTGAACAACAGCTAAAACAAGCAGAAACAATCTTAAATTACCAGAAGGAAGTTGGTAGAGCATGGTTTTGCTGAATTAGGCTGAAAAAAGTTGGATTGATTAAAAAAAATTGTTGAAATAGCTGAAAAAGCTGAAATTATCATAAAACAGCTAAATAGTAGCTAAAATAGCTAAAATATCTTAATCTTTCAAAAATTATCTGAAAGGAGCATAATGATCTGAAATTAGCAGAAATAAGTCAGTAGAAGTACAAAAATGTTGAAGTAAGCTGCATAAAGCTGAAAAGAGTGCAAAGCAGTTGAAAAAACAGCTGAAATTAGCTGAAAGTAGCTGAAATATTTTTTAAAAATGTACAAGGTAGCTGAAGGAAGCTAAGCTGGTCCAAAATGTGAAAGGAGTAGTGAAATATTCTAAAGAGTTCCAAAGATATCAAGGATGAAAAATTAGCTCCATTCATTTTCAATGGGGAAGAAAATGGCCGAAAAGGCTAAATAATTCAAAAAGCTAAAGTTGCACCAATACCAAAAGTCATAGCCGGATTGTCCTAATCGAGCTGAACGTTTTGATATATGGATTGTTAAAATAGCACAAAAACTGTAGGAGGAGTAGCGTGCCAAAAAACGTACGGAATCAGGATAGTAACATCTAAGATTATCTAATAATAATAAATATAAACACAATCACTATAGTGTGAATGCCTATGTGGCATTCACACAACTAGATTGCATTTCCTGAGAAAATGCATGTGTGAATGCCAAAATGGCCGCTTCACCCAACTTGCATGTTCAATCAAAATGGCCGCTTTACCTAATGTGCTTATTAAATCAAAATGGCTAACTTGTCTACTTAAATTGTAGAACCAAAATGGTAACAATACATGCATTGACTTACTTTGCAAGGCAAGTAACTGCCTTGTATATTGAACCAAAATGGCGGCCTCACCTAATTTGCATGTTCAATCAAAATGGCTGCTTCACCTAATGTATGTTAGAGATGGTCCATAGCTACAACCTCACCAAATTTCAGCTCTCTATGAATAAAGATGGCTGAGTTAAAGCCATTTGAAAGTAACATTGGCAGCCATCAGCTGAAATTGGTCAAAAACAGCTGAACAACAGCTAAAACAAGCAGAAAATATCTTAAATTACCAGAAGGAAGTTGGTAGAACATGGTTTTGCTGAATTAGGCTGAAAAAAGTTGGATTGATTAAAAAAAATTGTTGAAATAGCTGAAAAAGCTGAAATTTGCATAAACAGCTAAATAGTAGCTAAAATAGCAAAAATATCTTAATCTTTCAAAAATTTGCTGAAAGGAGCATAATGATCATAAGTCAGTATAAGTACAACAATGTTGAAGTAAGCTGCATTAAGCTGAAAAGATTGCAAAGTCGTTGTAGAAACAGTTGAAATTAGCTGAAAGTAGCCGAAATATTTTTAAAAAATGTACAAGGTAGCTGAAGGAAGTTGAGTTGGTCCAAAATGTGAAAGGAGTAGTGAAATATTGTAATGAGTTCCAAAGATATCAAGGATGTAAAATGAGCTCATTGAGTTCATTTGAGCTCCATTCATTTTCAATGGGAAAAAAATGGCCGAAAAGGCTGAATATTTCAAAAAGCTAAAGTTGCACCAATACCAAAAGTCATAGCCATCATGTCCTGAATGAGCTGAACATTTTGATATATGAATTGTTGAAATAGCACAAAAACTGTAGGAGGAGTAGCGTGCCAAAAAACGTACGGAATCAGGATAGTAACAGATGTAATTGTAACACTAGAAAAACCGCATTTCCTGCGAAAATGCACGTGTGAATGCCTTAGCGCCGCTCCGCCCTTCTCGCGGCGACCGCGGGAAGTCGAGCTGGTCCACCCTGAAACACTCTCGTGCCTTTCCCGTGCCCGTTCGGCACCCAATGCGTGCACCCAATTTGGTCCACATTCCAAAATGGCCGCCTTCCCATTTATCGTACAACGTTGACACCAGAGGGTTTTCTGTGCGTCTTGGTGAATTGGACAAGTGTACCAAATTTCATGATCCTACGTGAAACTAAGGCCAATGTGGAGGGTAGTTTGAAATTTTCTAGGTGGCGCTCTTGAGCCGTTTCTTTTGAAATTTTGGCCACGCCCCCAAAATATGTAATCGTTCACCAGTCCTGATGAGTCTGCCAATTTTTGTGAGTTTTGGGATATGACAAAGCCCCCAAAAGGCCAAACGTATTGTGACGGCGTTGCGTCTGATTCGCCACATCGCCACGCCCACATGCTCCACCCAAAACGGTCAGTCGTGGAAAGCTTGTTACAGCAACATGTCTTCGGTCACTGGACAGACCGTCACGCTGATTAGGTAACAGGTGTCCGATCGGGATGTTCAATGTACAACTGTACACTTCCTGTTGTGAGGGGGCGTGGCTTAATTATTGTCATGATTTGACCATTCAGTATTGCAGGGGACCGGATGTGGGTCAATCCCTGAAGGTTTGATGTATTAGACTGTTTTCGTGTAGGTGCTATTAGTGTTTCGTTTGTGACGGCGTGACGGCTGATTCGCCACATCGCCACGCCCACATGCTCCACCCAAAACGGTCAGTGTTGGAAAGCTTGTTACAGCAACATGTCTTCGGTCACTGGACAGACCGTCCCGCTGATTAGGTAACAGGTGTCCGATCGGGACGTTCAATGTATAACTGTACACTTCCTGTTGTGAGGGGGCGTGGCTTAATTAATGTCATGATTTGACCATTCAGTATTGTAGGGGACCGGTTGTGGGTCAATCACTGAAGGTTTGATGTATTAGACGGTTTTCGTGTAGGTGCTATTAGTGTTTCGTTTTTCACGGCGAGATACCTAACTTTGAGGCCAGGCCACGCCCCTTCACCATATATGAAAACGCGAGATGTTGATCATTTTTTACTCCCCCATGTCTGAGTGATGAGTCTGCCAAATTTGGTGAGATTTAGGATATGATAAATCCTCCAAAAGGCCTTTTCATTTTAGCCCCATTCATTTTCAATGGAAAAAAAATGGCCGAAAAGGCTTAATATTTCAAAAAGCGAAAGTTGCAGCATTACCAAAAGTCATAGCTGGATTGTCCTGAGCGAGCTGAACATTTTGATATATGAATCGTTGAAATGGCACAAATACTCTAGGAGGAGTAGGACGCCAAAAAACGTACGGATGGAAGATAGTAACATCTATAAAGAATAATAATAATAAATATAAACACAATCTCTATAGTGTGAATGCCTTGTTGGCATTCACACAACTAGATTGCATTTCCTGAGAAAATGCATGTGTGAATGCCAAAATGGCCGCTTCACACAACTTGCATGTTCGATCAAAATGGCCGCTTTACCTAATGTGCTTATTAAATCAAAATGGTTACATTGCCTACTTTAATTGTAGAACCAAAATGGCAACAATACATGCATTGACTTACTTTGCAAGGCAAGTAACTGCCTTGTATATTGAACCAAAATGGCGGCCTCACCTAATTTGCATGTTCAATCAAAATGGCTGCTTCACCTAATGTATGTTAGAGATGGTCCATAGCTACAACCTCACCAAATTTCAGCTCTCTATGAATAAAGATGGCTGAGTTAAAGCCATTTGAAAGTAACATTGGCAGCCATCAGCTGAAATTGGTCAAAAACAGCTGAACAACAGCTAAAACAAGCAGAAAATATCTTAAATTACCAGAAGGAAGTTGGTAGAACATGGTTTTGCTGAATTAGGCTGAAAAAAGTTGGATTGATTAAAAAAAATTGTTGAAATAGCTGAAAAAGCTGAAATTTGCATAAACAGCTAAATAGTAGCTAAAATAGCAAAAATATCTTAATCTTTCAAAAATTTGCTGAAAGGAGCATAATGATCATAAGTCAGTATAAGTACAACAATGTTGAAGTAAGCTGCATTAAGCTGAAAAGATTGCAAAGTCGTTGTAGAAACAGTTGAAATTAGCTGAAAGTAGCCGAAATATTTTTAAAAAATGTACAAGGTAGCTGAAGGAAGTTGAGTTGGTCCAAAATGTGAAAGGAGTAGTGAAATATTGTAATGAGTTCCAAAGATATCAAGGATGTAAAATGAGCTCATTGAGTTCATTTGAGCTCCATTCATTTTCAATGGGAAAAAAATGGCCGAAAAGGCTGAATATTTCAAAAAGCTAAAGTTGCACCAATACCAAAAGTCATAGCCATCATGTCCTGAATGAGCTGAACATTTTGATATATGAATTGTTGAAATAGCACAAAAACTGTAGGAGGAGTAGCGTGCCAAAAAACGTACGGAATCAGGATAGTAACAGATGTAATTGTAACACTAGAAAAACCGCATTTCCTACGAAAATGCACGTGTGAATGCCTTAGCGCCGCTCCGCCCTTCTCGCGACGACCGCGGGAAGTCTAGCTGGTCCACCCCGAAACACTCTCGTGCCTTTCCCGTACCCGTTCGGCACCCAATGCGTGCACCCGATTTGGTCCACATTCCAAAATGGCCGCCTTCCCATTTATCGTACACCGTTGATGCCAGAGGGTTTTCTGTGCGTCTTTGTGAATTGGACAAGCGTACCAAATTTCATGATCCTACGTGAAACTAAGGCCAATGCGAAGGGTAGTTTGAAATTTTCTAGGTGGCGCTCTTGAGCCGTTTCTGTTGCAATTTTGGCCACGCCCCCAAAATATGTAATCGTTCACCAGTCCTGATGAGTCTGCCAATTTTGGTGAGTTTTGGGATATGAAAAAGCCCCCAAAATGCTATTTCATTTTAGCTCCATTCATTTTCAATGGGATAAAAATGGCCGAAAATGTCGCCTTTCCTTTCATCGTACAACGTTGGTGCCAGAGGGTTTTCTGTGCGCCTTGGTGAATCGGGGAGGTGTACCAAATTTCATGATCCTACGTGAAACTAAGGCCAATGCGGAGGGTAGTTTGAAATATTCTAGGTGGCGCTCTTGAGCCGTTTCTGTTGCAATTTTGGCCACGCCCCCAAAATATGTAATTTTTCACCAGTCCTGACGAGTCTGCCAAATTTGGTGAGTTTTGGGATATGATAAAGCTCCCCAAAGGCCAAACGTATTGTGACGGCGTTACGTCTGATTCGCCACATCGCCACGCCCACATGCTCCACCCAAAACAGTCATTGTTGGAAAGCTTGTTACAACACTATGTCTTTGGTCACTGGACAGACCGTCACGCTGATTAGGTAACAGGTGTCCAATCCGGACGTTCAATGTACAACTGTACACTTCCTGTTGTGAGGGGGCGTGGCTTAATTATTGTCATGATTTGACCAGTCAGTATTGCAGGGGACCGGATGTGGGTATATCACTGAAGGTTTGATGTATTAGACAGTTTTCGTGTAGGTGCTATTAGTGTTTCGTTTGTGATGGCGTTACGTCTGATTCGCCATATTGCCACGCCCACATGCTCCACCCAAAACGGTCAGTGTTGGAAAGCTTGTTACAGCAACATGTCTTTGGTCACTGGACAGACCGTCACGCTGATTAGGTAACAGGTGTCCGATCGGGACGTTCAATGTACAACTGTACACTTCCTGTTGTGAGGGGGCGTGGCTTAATTAATGTCATGATTTGACCATTCAGTATTGCAGGGGACTGGTTGTGGGTCAATCACTGAAGGTTTGATGTATTAGACAGTTTTCGTGTAGGTGCTATTAGTGTTTCGTTTTTCATGGCGAGATACCTAACTTTGAGGCCAGGCCACGCCCCTTCATCATATATGAAAACATGAGGTTTTGATCATTTTTTACTCCCCCATGTCTGAGTGATGAGTCTGCCAAATTTGGTAAGATTTAGGATATGATAAAGCTCCCAAACGGCCATTTCATTTTAGCTCCATTCATTTTCAATGGGAAAAAGATGGCCGAAAAGGCTGAATATCTCAAAAAGCTAAAGTTGCAGCATTACCAAAAGTCATAGCCGGATTGTCCTAAATGAGCTGAACATTTTGATATATGAATTGTTGAAATCGCACCAAAACTGTGCGAGTAGTTACATGCCAAAAAACGTACGGAATGAAGATAGTAACATCTATAAACTGTAGATAATAATAATAATAACTAGAAAAACCGCATTTCCTGCGAAAATGCACGTGTGAATGCCTTAGCGCCGCTCCGCCCTTCTCGCGGCGACCGCGGGAAGTCGAGCTGGTCCACCCCGAAACACTCTCGTGCCTTTCCCGTACCCGTTCGGCACCCAGTGCGTGCACTCAATTTGGTCCACATTCCAAAATGGCCGCCTTCCCATTTATCGTACAACGTTGACGCCAGAGGGTTTTCTGTGCGTCTTGGTGAATTGGACAAGTGTACCAAATTTCATGATCCTACGTGAAACTAAGGCCAATGCGGAGGGTAATTTGAAATATTCTAGGTGGCGCTCTTGAGCCCTTTCTGTTGCAATTTTGGCCACGCCCCCAAAATATGTAATTTTTCACCAGTCCTGACGAGTCTGCCAAATTTGGTGAGTTTTGGGATATGATAAAGCTCCCAAAAGGCCAAACGTATTGTGACGGCGTTACGTCTGATTCGCCACATCGCCACGCCCACATGCTCCACCCAAAACAGTCATTGTTGGAAAGCTTGTTACAACACTATGTCTTTGGTCACTGGACAGACCGTCACGCTGATTAGGTAACAGGTGTCCAATCCGGACGTTCAATGTACAACTGTACACTTCCTGTTGTGAGGGGGCGTGGCTTAATTATTGTCATGATTTGACCAGTCAGTATTGCAGGGGACCGGATGTGGGTATATCACTGAAGGTTTGATGTATTAGACAGTTTTCGTGTAGGTGCTATTAGTGTTTCGTTTGTGATGGCGTTACGTCTGATTCGCCATATTGCCACGCCCACATGCTCCACCCAAAACGGTCAGTGTTGGAAAGCTTGTTACAGCAACATGTCTTTGGTCACTGGACAGACCGTCACGCTGATTAGGTAACAGGTGTCCGATCGGGACGTTCAATGTACAACTGTACACTTCCTGTTGTGAGGGGGCGTGGCTTAATTAATGTCATGATTTGACCATTCAGTATTGCAGGGGACTGGTTGTGGGTCAATCACTGAAGGTTTGATGTATTAGACAGTTTTCGTGTAGGTGCTATTAGTGTTTCGTTTTTCATGGCGAGATACCTAACTTTGAGGCCAGGCCACGCCCCTTCATCATATATGAAAACATGAGGTTTTGATCATTTTTTACTCCCCCATGTCTGAGTGATGAGTCTGCCAAATTTGGTGAGATTTAGGATATGATAAAGCCCCCAAACGGCCATTTCATTTTAGCTCCATTCATTTTCAATGGGAAAAAGATGGCCGAAAAGGCTGAATATCTCAAAAAGCTAAAGTTGCAGCATTACCAAAAGTCATAGCCGGATTGTCCTAAATGAGCTGAACATTTTGATATATGAATTGTTGAAATCGCACCAAAACTGTGCGAGTAGTTACATGCCAAAAAACGTACGGAATGAAGATAGTAACATCTATAAACTGTAGATAATAATAATAATAAATATAAACACAATCTCTATAGTGTGAATGCCTTGTTGGCATTCACACAACTAGATTGCATTTCCTGAGAAAATGCATGTGTGAATGCCAAAATGGCCGCTTCACCCAACTTGCATGTTCAATCAAAATGGCCGCTTTACCTAATGTGCTTATTAAATCAAAATGGCTAACTTGTCTACTTAAATTGTAGAACCAAAATGGTAACAATACATGCATTGACTTACTTCGCAAGGCAATTAACTGCCTTGTATATTGAACCAAAATGGCCACTTCACCTAATTTGCATATTCAATCAAAATGGCCGTTTCACCTAATGCATGATAAAGAATGTCCATAGCTACAACCTCACCAAATTTCGGCTCTCTATGAATAAATATGGCTGATTTAAAGCCATTTGAAAGTAGCGTTGGTGGCCATCTTGGATTTTACAGTATTTTTAATGTTTTGCTTTGTCGGCCATCTTGGATTTTTGATTTGGATTCCGTACATGATAGGGGATTCCCTTAGCTACAACCTCACCAAATTTCGGCTCTCTATGTATAATGATGGCTGAGTTAAAGCATTTGAAATTAGCGTTGGCGGCCATCTTGGATTTTACAGTATTTTTAATGTTTTGCTTTGTCTGCCATCTTGGATTTTTGATTTGGATTCCGTACATGATAGAGGATTCCCTCAGCTACAACCTCACCAAATTTCAGCTCTCTATGAATAAAGATGGCTGAGTTAAAGCCATTTGAATGTAGCGTTGGCGGCCATCTTGGATTTTTACAGTTTTTTAATGTTTTACTTTGTCGGCCATCTTGGATTTTTGATTTGGATTCCGTACATGATAGATAATGTCCTCAGCTACAACCTCACCAAATTTCGGCTCTCTGTGTATAATGATGGCTGAGTTAAAGCCATTTGAAAGTAGCGTTGGCGGCCATCTTGGATTTTTGATTTTGATATTGCATTTGATAGGAAACATTCTCAGCTATCACTACACCAAGTTTCAGCTCAATATCACTAAAATTGACCATTTTATGGTATTTTTAGTTTTTTGCATTGTCGGCCATCTTGGATTTTTGATTTGGATTCAATACATGATAGAGGATGTCCTTAGATACAACCTCACCAAATTTCAGCTCTCTATGTATAAAGATGGCTGAGTTAAAGCCATTTGAATGTTGTGTTGGCGGCCATCAGCTGAAATTGAACAAAAACAGCTAAATATTATCTAATATATCAGAAATAATCTTAAATCAGAAGAAGGAATTAGTAAGAGCCTAATTGGGAATAATCTGAAACATCTTAAACAATCTGAAATCTGAAATAATCTGAAATAAGCAAAAAAAGTGGAAATTATCTGAAAAAAGCTTAAGATAGCATAAACAGCTGAATATTATCTAAAGTAGCAGAAATAAGCATCAATTATCTGAAGTAATTAGAAATAGCATAATTGTGAATAATCTGAAATATCTGAAACAATCTGAAATCTGAAAAAATCTGAACTAAGCAGAAATAAGCAAAATAAAGTTGAAATTATCTGAAAAAGCTTAAGATAGCAAAAACAGCTGAATATTATCTGAAATAGCAGAAAGAAGCTTAAATGTCTTAGAAATTAGTAGAGAGAGTACATTTTTGCAGAATTTGGCTGGAAAAAGTTGAAATGAGTTCAAATAATGTGGAATGTGTTGAAACAAGCCTAAATTAGCATAAAAACAGCTTAATAGTAGCTAAAATAGCAGAAGAAGCTGAAACTAGCAGAAATAAGCACAAAGCAGCAGAAGATGAAGTATCTGAAACAATCTGAAATTGAAAAAAATCTGAAATAAGTAGAAATAAGCAAAATAAAGTTGAAAATATCTGAATAAAGCTGAAATTGGCCAAAAACAGCTGAACAACAGCTAAAACAAGCAGAAACAATCTTAAATTACCAGAAGGAAGTTGGTAGAGCATGGTTTTGCTGAATTAGGCTGAAAAAAGTTGGATTGATTAAAAAAAATTGTTGAAATAGCTGAAAAAGCTGAAACTATCATAAAACAGCTAAATAGTAGCTAAAATAGCTAAAATATCCCAATCTTTCAAAAATCATCTGAAAGAAGCATAATGATCTGAAGTTAGCAGAAATAAGTCAATAGAAGTACAAAAATGTTGAAGTAAGCTGCATAAAGCTGAAAAGAGTGCAAAGCAGTTGAAAAAACAGCTGAAATTAGCTGAAAGTAGCTGAAATATTTTTTAAAAAATGTACAAGGTAGCTGAAGGAAGCTAAGCTGGTCCAAAATGTGAAAGGAGTAGTGAAATATTCTAAAGAGTTCCAAAGATATCAAGGATGAAAAATTAGCTCCATTCATTTTCAATGGGGAAGAAAATGGCCGAAAAGGCTAAATAATTCAAAAAGCTAAAGTTGCACCAATACCAAAAGTCATAGCACCCATGTCCTAAATGAGCTGAACATTTTGATATATGAATTGTTGAAATAGCACAAAAACTGTAGGAGGAGTAGCGTGCCAAAAAACGTACGGAATCAGGATAGTACCCGGAAGA
This sequence comes from Garcialebias charrua, assembly GCA_038048925.1. NCBI lineage: Eukaryota > Metazoa > Chordata > Actinopteri > Cyprinodontiformes > Rivulidae > Garcialebias > Garcialebias charrua. Next base: position 6,955 of record JBBPBX010009799.1, on the reverse strand, counting down.
ATAATAATAATAATAATAAATATAAACACAATCACTATAGTGTGAATGCCTATGTGGCATTCACACAACTAGATTGCATTTCCTGAGAAAATGCATGTGTGAATGCCAAAATGGCCGCTTCACCTATTTTGCATGTTCAATCAAAACGGCCGCTTCACCTAATATGCTTGTTAAATCAAAATGGCTACCTCACCTACTTTAATTGTAGAACCAAAATGGCAACAATACATGCATTGACTTACTTTGCAAGGCAAGTAACTGCCTTGTATATTGAACCAAAATGGCGGCCTCACCTAATTTGCATGTTCAATCAAAATGGCTGCTTCACCTAATGTATGTTAGAGATGGTCCATAGCTACAACCTCACCAAATTTCAGCTCTCTATGAATAAAGATGGCTGAGTTAAAGCCATTTGAAAGTAACATTGGCAGCCATCAGCTGAAATTGGTCAAAAACAGCTGAACAACAGCTAAAACAAGCAGAAAATATCTTAAATTACCAGAAGGAAGTTGGTAGAACATGGTTTTGCTGAATTAGGCTGAAAAAAGTTGGATTGATTAAAAAAAATTGTTGAAATAGCTGAAAAAGCTGAAATTTGCATAAACAGCTAAATAGTAGCTAAAATAGCAAAAATATCTTAATCTTTCAAAAATTTGCTGAAAGGAGCATAATGATCATAAGTCAGTATAAGTACAACAATGTTGAAGTAAGCTGCATTAAGCTGAAAAGATTGCAAAGTCGTTGTAGAAACAGTTGAAATTAGCTGAAAGTAGCCGAAATATTTTTAAAAAATGTACAAGGTAGCTGAAGGAAGTTGAGTTGGTCCAAAATGTGAAAGGAGTAGTGAAATATTGTAATGAGTTCCAAAGATATCAAGGATGTAAAATGAGCTCATTGAGTTCATTTGAGCTCCATTCATTTTCAATGGGAAAAAAATGGCCGAAAAGGCTGAATATTTCAAAAAGCTAAAGTTGCACCAATACCAAAAGTCATAGCCATCATGTCCTGAATGAGCTGAACATTTTGATATATGAATTGTTGAAATAGCACAAAAACTGTAGGAGGAGTAGCGTGCCAAAAAACGTACGGAATCAGGATAGTAACAGATGTAATTGTAACACTAGATTGCATTTCCTGAGAAAATGCATGTGTGAATGCCAAAATGGCCGCTTCACCCAACTTGCATGTTCAATCAAAATGGCCGCTTTACCTAATGTGCTTATTAAATCAAAATGGCTAACTTGTCTACTTAAATTGTAGAACCAAAATGGTAACAATACATGCATTGACTTACTTCGCAAGGCAATTAACTGCCTTGTATATTGAACCAAAATGGCCACTTCACCTAATTTGCATATTCAATCAAAATGGCCGTTTCACCTAATGCATGATAAAGAATGTCCATAGCTACAACCTCACCAAATTTCGGCTCTCTATGAATAAATATGGCTGATTTAAAGCCATTTGAAAGTAGCGTTGGTGGCCATCTTGGATTTTACAGTATTTTTAATGTTTTGCTTTGTCGGCCATCTTGGATTTTTGATTTGGATTCCGTACATGATAGAGGATTCCCTCAGCTACAACCTCACCAAATTTCGGCTCTCTATGTATAATGATGGCTGAGTTAAAGCATTTGAAAGTAGCGTTGGCGGCCATCTTGGATTTTACAGTATTTTTAATGTTTTGCTTTGTCTGCCATCTTGGAGTTTTGATTTGGATTCCGTACATGATAGAGGATTCCCTCAGCTACAACCTCACCAAATTTCAGCTCTCTATGAATAAAGATGGCTGAGTTAAAGCCATTTGAATGTAGCGTTGGCGGCCATCTTGGATTTTTACAGTTTTTTAATGTTTTACTTTGTCGGCCATCTTGGATTTTTGATTTGGATTCCGTACGTGATAGATAATGTCCTCGGCTACAACCTCACCAAATTTCGGCTCTCTATGTATAAAGATGGCTGAGTTAAAGCCATTTGAAAGTAGCATTGGCGGCCATCTTGGATTTTTGATTTTGATATTGCATTTGATAGGAAACATTCTCAGCTATCACTACACCAAGTTTCAGGTCAATATCTCTAAAATTGACCATTTTATAGTATTTTTACTTTTTTGCATTGTCGGCCATCTTGGATTTTTTTTTTGGATTCTATACATGATAGATAATGTCCTCAGCTACAACCTCACCAAATTTCAGCTCTCTATGTATAAAGATGGTCGAGTTATAACCATTTGAAAGTAGCGTTGGCGGCCATCAGCTGAAATTGGTCAAAAACAGCTGAATATTATCTAAAATAGCAGAAATAAGCTTGAATTAGCAGCAGGATTTAGTAAGAGCTTAATTGGGAATAATCTGAAACATCTTAAACAATCTGAAATCTGAAATAATCTGAAATAAGCAAAAAAAGTGGAAATTATCTGAAAAAAGCTAAAGATAGCATAAACAGCTGAATATTATCTAAAATAGCAGAAATAAGCTTAAATTATCTGAAGTAATTAGAAATAGCATAATTGTGATTAATCTGAAATATCTGAAACAATCTGAAATCTGAAAAAATCTGAACTAAGCAGAAATAAGCAAAATAAAATTGAAATTATCTGAAAAAAGCTTAAGATAGCAAAAACAGCTGAATATTATCTGAAATAGCAGAAAGAAGCTTAAATGTCTTAGAAATTAGTAGAGAGAGTACAGTTTTGCAGAATTAGGCTGGAAAAAGTTGAAATGAGTTCAAATAATGTAAAATTTGTTGAAACAAGCCTAAATTAGCATAAAACAGCTTAATAGTAGCTAAAATGGCAGAAGAAGCTGAAACTAGCAGAAATAAGCACAAAGCAGCATCATCTGAATAATCTAAAATATCTGAAACAATCTGAAATCTGAAAAAATCTGAACTAAGCAGAAATAAGCAAAATAAAGTTGAAATTATCTGAAAAAAGCTTAAGATAGCAAAAACAGCTGAATATTATCTGAAATAGCAGAAAGAAGCTTAAATGTCTTAGAAATTAGTAGAGAGAGTACATTTTTGCAGAATTTGGCTGGAAAAAGATGAAATGAGTTCAAATAATGTGGAATGTGTTGAAACAAGCCTAAATTAGCATAAAAACAGCTTAATAGTAGCTAAAATAGCAGAAGAAGCTGAAACTAGCAGAAATAAGCACAAAGCAGCAGAAGATGAAGTATCTGAAACAATCTGAAATTGAAAAAAATCTGAAATAAGTAGAAATAAGCAAAATAAAGTTGAAAATATCTGAATAAAGCTGAAATTGGCCAAAAACAGCTGAACAACAGCTAAAACAAGCAGAAACAATCTTAAATTACCAGAAGGAAGTTGGTAGAGCATGGTTTTGCTGAATTAGGCTGAAAAAAGTTGGATTGATTAAAAAAAATTGTTGAAATAGCTGAAAAAGCTGAAACTATCATAAAACAGCTAAATAGTAGCTAAAATAGCTAAAATATCCCAATCTTTCAAAAATTATCTGAAAGGAGCATAATGATCTGAAGTTAGCAGAAATAAGTCAGTAGAAGTACAAAAATGTTGAAGTAAGCTGCATAAAGCTGAAAAGAGTGCAAAGCAGTTGAAAAAACAGCTGAAATTAGCTGAAAGTAGCTGAAATATTTTTAAAAAAATGTACAAGGTAGCTGAAGGAAGCTAAGCTGGTCCAAAATGTGAAAGGAGTAGTGAAATATTCTAAAGAGTTCCAAAGATATCAAGGATGAAAAATTAGCTCCATTCATTTTCAATGGGGAAGAAAATGGCCGAAAAGGCTAAATAATTCAAAAAGCTAAAGTTGCACCAATACCAAAAGTCATAGCACCCATGTCCTAATTGAGCTGAACGTTTTGATATATGGATTGTAGAAATAGCACAAAAACTGTAGGAGGAGTAGCGTGCCAAAAAACGTACGGAATCAGGATAGTAACCGGAATAATAATAATAATAAATATAAACACAATCACTATAGTGTGAATGCCTATGTGGCATTCACACAACTAGATTGCATTTCCTGAGAAAATGCATGTGTGAATGCCAAAATGGCCGCTTCACCCAACTTGCATGTTCAATCAAAATGGCCGCTTTACCTAATGTGCTTATTAAATCAAAATGGCTACCTTGTCTACTTTAATTGTAGAACCAAAATGGCAACAATACATGCATTGACTTACTTTGCAAGGCAAGTAACTGCCTTGTATATTGAACCAAAATGGCGGCCTCACCTAATTTGCATGTTCAATCAAAATGGCTGCTTCACCTAATGTATGTTAGAGATGGTCCATAGCTACAACCTCACCAAATTTCAGCTCTCTATGAATAAAGATGGCTGAGTTAAAGCCATTTGAAAGTAACATTGGCAGCCATCAGCTGAAATTGGTCAAAAACAGCTGAACAACAGCTAAAACAAGCAGAAAATATCTTAAATTACCAGAAGGAAGTTGGTAGAACATGGTTTTGCTGAATTAGGCTGAAAAAAGTTGGATTGATTAAAAAAATTTGTTGAAATAGCTGAAAAAGCTGAAATTTGCATAAACAGCTAAATAGTAGCTAAAATAGCAAAAATATCTTAATCTTTCAAAAATTTGCTGAAAGGAGCATAATGATCATAAGTCAGTATAAGTACAACAATGTTGAAGTAAGCTGCATTAAGCTGAAAAGATTGCAAAGTCGTTGTAGAAACAGTTGAAATTAGCTGAAAGTAGCCGAAATATTTTTAAAAAATGTACAAGGTAGCTGAAGGAAGTTGAGTTGGTCCAAAATGTGAAAGGAGTAGTGAAATATTGTAATGAGTTCCAAAGATATCAAGGATGTAAAATGAGCTCATTGAGTTCATTTGAGCTCCATTCATTTTCAATGGGAAAAAAATGGCCGAAAAGGCTGAATATTTCAAAAAGCTAAAGTTGCACCAATACCAAAAGTCATAGCCATCATGTCCTGAATGAGCTGAACATTTTGATATATGAATTGTTGAAATAGCACAAAAACTGTAGGAGGAGTAGCGTGCCAAAAAACGTACGGAATCAGGATAGTAACAGATGTAATTGTAACACTAGAAAAACCGCATTTCCTGCGAAAATGCACGTGTGAATGCCTTAGCGCCGCTCCGCCCTTCTCGCGGCGATCGCGGGAAGTCGAGCTGGTCCACCCCGAAACACTCTCGTGCCTTTCCCGTACCCTTTCGGCACCCAATGCACGCACCCAATTTGGTCCACATTCCAAAATGGCCGCCTTCCCATTTATCGTACAACGTTGATGCCAGAGGGTTTTCTGTGCGTCTTGGTGAATTGGACAAGTGTACCAAATTTCATGATCCTACGTGAAACTAAGGCCAATGCGGAGGGTAATTTGAAATATTCTAGGTGGCGCTCTTGAGCCCTTTCTGTTGCAATTTTGGCCACGCCCCCAAAATATGTAATTTTTCACCAGTCCTGACGAGTCTGCCAAATTTGGTGAGTTTTGGGATATGATAAAGCTCCCAAAAGGCCAAACGTATTGTGACGGCGTTACGTCTGATTCGCCACATCGCCACGCCCACATGCTCCACCCAAAACAACCAGTCGTGGAAAGCTTGTTACAGCAACATGTCTTCGGTCACTGGACAGACCGTCACGCTGATTAGGTAACAGGTGTCCGATCGGGACGTTCAATGTACAACTGTACACTTCCTGTTGTGAGGGGGCGTGGCTTAATTATTGTCATGATTTGACCATTCAGTATTGCAGGGGACCGGATGTGGGTCAATCACTGAAGGTTTGATGTATTAGACTGTTTTCGTGTAGGTGCTATTAGTGTTTCGTTTGTGACGGCGTTACGTCTGATTCGCCACATCGCCACGCCCACATGCTCCACCCAAAACGGTCAGTGTTGGAAAGCTTGTTACAGCAACATGTCTTCGGTCACTGGACAGACCGTCCCGCTGATTAGGTAACAGGTGTCCGATCGGGACGTTCAATGTATAACTGTACACTTCCTGTTGTGAGGGGGCGTGGCTTAATTAATGTCATGATTTGACCATTCAGTATTGTAGGGGAGTGGTTGTGGGTCAATCACTGAAGGTTTGATGTATTAGACGGTTTTCGTGTAGGTGCTATTAGTGTTTCGTTTTTCATGGCGAGATGCCTAACTTTGAGGCCAGGCCACGCCCCTTCAGCATATATGAAAATGTGAGGTTTTGATCATTTTTTACTCCTGCATGTCTGAGTGATGAGTCTGCCAAATTTGGTGAGTTTTAGGGTATGATAAAGCCCCCAACATGCCATTTCATTTTAGCTCCATTCATTTTCAATGGGAAAAAAATGGCCGAAAAGGCTTAATATTTCAAAAAGCTCAAGTTGCAGCATTACCAAAAGTCATAGCTGGATTGTCCTGAACGAGCTGGACATTTTGATATATGAATTGTTGAAATGGCACCAATACTGTGGGAGTAGTTGCGTGCCAAAAAACGTACGGACTGAAGATAGTAACATCATAAATATAAACACAATCTCTATAGTGTGAATGCCTTGTTGGCATTCACACAACTAGATTGCATTTCCTGAGAAAATGCATGTGTGAATGCCAAAATGGCCGCTTCACCCAACTTGCATGTTCAATCAAAATGGCCGCTTTACCTAATGTGCTTATTAAATCAAAATGGCTAACTTGTCTACTTAAATTGTAGAACCAAAATGGTAACAATACATGCATTGACTTACTTCGCAAGGCAATTAACTGCCTTGTATATTGAACCAAAATGGCCACTTCACCTAATTTGCATATTCAATCAAAATGGCCGTTTCACCTAATGCATGATAAAGAATGTCCATAGCTACAACCTCACCAAATTTCGGCTCTCTATGAATAAATATGGCTGATTTAAAGCCATTTGAAAGTAGCGTTGGTGGCCATCTTGGATTTTACAGTATTTTTAATGTTTTGCTTTGTCGGCCATCTTGGATTTTTGATTTGGATTCCGTACATGATAG
>JBBPBX010009798.1:46084-59297 GCA_038048925.1 Garcialebias charrua | reverse complement strand
GGTGAGACAGAGGAGACTCAACAGTTGGACCAGACTCTGGCCCATCACGAGGACCTCCTCTGCGAGCTGACACCTTCAGCACTCACTGAGCACTACCTACCACCGGTAGAAGAAGGTGTGGAGATCCATGGGTCCCACACCGATGACGCTGTACTGTCCTGTGGGACGGGTAATTCGGCAAACAGCCAAGCTTTCAGTGAAGTCTTGGTTCAAGGACATCTGAGCCCACAAGGTGACAGTCTACAACACGCTGACAGTCACTTGGACTTCATTGTTACAAATTTTGAGGACCCCTCCTCAAACAAAAGGGGGGTAAACTCACACTTCCTACCACGGGTAGAGGACGGTGTAGAGGTCCAAGGATCTCGCGCCGAGAACGCTGTGCTGTCCTCGGGGACAGGTAATTCAGTTATCATCCAAGCTTTCAATGAAACCTTGGTTCAAGAGCAGTTGAATCTAGAACTACTCCGGAATGACATAGTTCTTACAGACTCAAAGAGCACCTCTTCATTCATGAAGTGGGAAGACATACATCACAACGACAGGGACACGCCTGCGACAGCGCCGACAGTTGTGACACACCTGCATTACGCAGAAAGAGGTAAACATACTGTTTTATGAAATTTCAGATCAACCCCAAATAATTAATGTTTTAACATCTTTGTCAGTCCGTGAAAGGTGGGCACACTTACTGGTTTGGAAGAAAACAAACAGACTTAATTAAAAATAATGAATATTTATTAAAGAAGTCTTGTGACAGAAAAAGTAAAAACATACATGTTCAGATACACATACTGTTATTTGCTAGGGTTAAGCATCAATTTTAAACCCCGCCACGAACAACAGCAAAGCCTTCAAGCTTTCACACACACTCAGAAAAAGGCATTGAAATAAAAAGATCAGAATCCCTCACCGTTGAATGCAAACGAGGAGGCCGCTTCGTTCAGTGGGAGATGTTCTTCAATGCAAAACCGGGCGTTGATCAGACCCTCGGCAGACCTCAATGTTTATCTGAACAGAACTCATTTTATACCTTTGTGGAGTATGACTTCATTCACTCCCATCAAATATGTTTTCAATCAAACCTTGCTCCTCAAGACAGTACCAGGCACTTGCCAAAAGATTTTCTGTTTCATCTATCAGCTACAAGGTCAGTTCGCCCCCAATTGCTGAGCTGTGCTCATCAACATCCCTACAAACTATTTATTTGCCTAACTCCCTTTCAGAAGAACTGCAAGACTTGAAGTGAGATGGGTGATATGCATTCATTCCATCAAAGACCAGTTTTTCGAGAAGGATGGGACCCCTTATCATTCAAAGAAACTCTGGACCTTTGAAGCAAAGCCACAAAACCCCCCACTTCAAGACTTTAATGAAACATCTTGAACTAAAATGTTTTTTCTCACAAGTGTTGTCTTAACTTAAAAATTGATAAACATTTAGTCAGAAAATCATTAATAAAAACTCCTAATTCACGTACGGAGGTACGTTGGCCGAAACCTATAAGGTTCCTGTATAAGGCTCCCCATAAACTGCGCGAACAGCTTAGACTAAACACAGGCATCCTAACTCGTGCCCATGGACGGACGTCCACACCCGTGTGCGTGGTCCCTCATGACCACAGGGGGGTGATGTTAGGTCATGCCCATGTCAAGGACAAAGATTTCAATAACCCCACAAACGACAAAGAGCTCGGAAACTCACAGACTTCATGGGAAAACAAGGTCGTCCAAGCACAGGATAGTAAATAAACTAAACAGTTTAAACTATACTAGTTGCGAAAAGAAACCGTTCCAACTAGAACTTAGAAACGCTAAGCATAAAACCCACAACAAAAACTAACCTTAACAACCGTTTAAATCTGCAGGATTTAATTGACATCGGTTATAAAGCTAAGAACTGTTTTTCTTGTGTGTGACACGTTGGAATCTGACGACCAGAGCGAGTTTGACGTAGTGAAACGTTGTTTTTAGTTGCTTGATTGCTACTTTGGTGTTATTGAAGTTGTTATTGTTTTCTGAACACTCCCAGCCAAAAGAGGTTTTGATTGTTGATTAGTTGAAGACTTAAATGGATTTAACTATGCCAACATGCTGTTCAGTTTGTTAAAGATCTCAATCTTTGAAAAGTCATTGTAGATTAATACTACTTAAGGTACTATAATCTACACTGATCTCCCAATCATTTAGATAGAACCGATTCGATCGTTTCTATTCTAGATCTATTCATTTTGATGAGTCTCGCCATAGACTTCAAAATTTATAGGGAATACCAAATCTTGCGTCGTTCGTCTAAAAGACAACAGACATTTAGACCAAACTAGTTTCATTTTTTTTTTTAGTTTAACCTAAACTAAATAATGAATGGAGGAATAGTTTGAATGAAGAGGCCTTCGTTACAGAAGCCCTCCACATTTCTATAGGTATAGATCCCTATTTCTGATTTTTACAGCATTGATCCACCCCTTAATTGGTAATTGTAGCTGATCTAATCCATGATAGCTTACATACCAGGTGCATATAGGTAAGGCTTAATGTAGAATCCCTATCATAAGCCCACCTAAAACCACATAATTGCATGACACATTGAACCAGGGTGGCACCGACTGGAAGCCATCCAGCCTGCAACCTTCGATGTGGGGACCTGCTGATCCAACGTTGGTCTTCAACCTTCATCCAAGGCCCGCCTCCTCTGCTTCAATCGAGGGATCCCCTCTACATGCTGATTAAAAACCATTCTTGCTGATGAAATCAATAACCCCCATCGTTGTGGATTTACCGTTGTGGATTATAAGACTTTGTTTCCAAGGGATCACAGACTCAGTTTTCCATGGGTTAACAGACTATGTTTTCCAAAGGATTGAAAGCTTACCGCAAAGGGATTACCTACGAACAGTATGGAATTTCCAAAAACATTATGGGAGTATAATTTTGAACTTTTTTTTTACTTTTTTTTCCACTTGCTGGATTACATAGAGGTCAGAGACATTCGGTGGTATCCTTTCGTGTTGGAACTCATCTCCAAGGACAGGCGATGACTTCCAAAAAGGGGGACTGTAGTGATACACCTAGCCTCTGATATTTTAGGCTTGACCTTCAAGTACACCTCTCTGCATCTCTCTGAAACTCTCAGTGTTACACCTTCTTGAGGCCCTCAAGGAGACGATTGGACACTTATATTGGTTAACAATTATTATGAATTAATGGACACTAATTAATCAGATTGAACTTTCTCTTTAATGTGTGTTAATTCAGAATTGATCAAACAGTATTTTTGTCATTTCAATGATGATTTTACTAAGATGGTATATTTTAAATATGACAAAGTTAAGAGAACATCTCAGAATGATCGTGCTTTAAACTGTCTGCTCTATGCAGAATAAGTGTCTAAAGTTGAATGAACAATCCTTCGTATTTGTTTGAACTGTTTTTGTTTCGAAGGAAAAGTGCTAGACATAGCTTGCTTTCGGTCTCCCGTCCTTTCTAAAAACAATGAATCTGTTCTCAAAACAAAGTACTGACTTGTTCACATGCACCTGCAAACTCTGACGTTGTGTTCTGTGTATTGTCTACCCTATCATCTGTCACTCAAACTCACTCACTTGCAAAGCCACACCCTCTCTAGGGGTGCGACAACCAATCAGCAGGAAGTATGTGACTAAGTCACACCCCCTTCTTAAAGGGCACTTCCTGCATTTTGAGTTAGTTTTTGGAGGAGAACGAACTCGCAACTGGCTTCTCTTCCCTGGAGAAAGCTGGAGACGTCCGGTCATATGCCAACTCGACCCACGTCTTCAGCAAAGGTTCAAACAGCACGTCAGCTGTGAACCCCTTCGAGTGTCACAGCTCCAAGCGGTGACACTCTTTCTGGAAGTTATCTTGAAACAAAACCAGAGCTGGGCATTACTCTGGGAGGCCGACGCAGACGGTCTCGAGACCGTGGCAAGATGAACGTGGGTCGCCTGTAAAACGCAGCAGCATGCGCGTCTGGCTTGACTAATTTACCGGAGTCGAGACAGGATCATCTTCACGAAGGTAAAAGTCGTTTCATCACGGTACGGACGTCCAGCCGAAACCGAGCAGAGGGTGCTATCTCTGGTTAAACATCTCAAGATAAGATTCAACCATTTCCTTTCAATCTTTTATCTTTCCTCCTTAAACTCCTCCTTATGTTTATTTTCATCATGGTAAACTTTAAGTAATGTGCCAACAGAAAGGTCCAACTGTCTGTTTGTTTTTAATTTGAATTCTTGTCAACGTAGTTATTAAATCAGAGCTAATATCGATACAAATGTTTAATGTAATTCTTGTGATAGTTTCAATAAAAGGTCTATTTTTCTGGTAGACCAATATAAATTGAAGTCTCCTGTGAAATTACATTCTTGTCTAATCACAGTAAAAACAATTTAGTATCGGAAAAAGGAAGAACTCGCACTTTGGTGGCAGTTTATGCAAGATTAAAGTCTGCTAAACTGCGCATCTACAATAATAATGGCTCAGAAAGTGTTTAAATACCTTACTAGCGCATTATTTCTTACATTTGGTGGCCGCATACGGCATTAATCCATTACACCAGAAATGTAATTTCACAGGAGACTTCAATTTATATTGGTCTACCAGAAAATAGACCTTTTATTGAAACTATCACAAGAATTACATTAAACATTTGTATCGATATTAGCTCTGATTTAATAACTACGTTGACAAGAATTCAAATTAAAAACAAACAGACAGTTTAAACTTAACTGTTGGCACATTACTTGACAGATTAAATGCTTATGAAAAATAAGAAATAGGAGGAAGGAGTACTGGAAGCTAAGTTAAGCTAAAGTTGGTTACTTTGAACCAGACTGGGTGACACCTTTTTCCCACACGAGCAGACTGCTGGGCTCCCGTACGCTCAAACACACCACGACTCGTTACCTGTTGACGGTTCGTCTCTTGGAGACCAGAGTGGAGAAGTTTGTGGACACACACGTGGATGGGTTTGTCCAGTGGCCGTCCAGTTGGGACTTCAGCGTGTGTGTGCTGATTCACGATACGAGGAAGCTCGCCTCCCTCGGCAGGAAACAACGGTCAAGCGCACAGACTGATTTTCAAAATAAAACTTTAGAAAACAAATTCTTCCAGAAATGAGTGAAAGGATCACAGTAAGGCTTTACTATGATTCCAGCTGAGACGTGGGTCGTTGACACATGACCAGGTCGTCTCCAGCTTTCCAGAGGGAAGCAAGTTGTCAGTTCGTTCTCCTCCCAACACTAAAGGAAAATGCAGGAAGTGCCCATTTATAGGGGAGGTGGGGTCTGACCCACCTCCTAAATGACTACTGGCTGAACTAACAAAATAAAAGATGGAAGTTTAATTCCATAGGCAGAAAGACTCTTGACGGACAACAGGAAAACTGTTTACATAAACGACCAGGTGGACTGTCCTGTTGAGTCTAGCTTGAAGACAAAACAAGAGAAGGAAGAGAACAGCTCTTACCCTGACTTCTGCCTTAGCGACAGAGTCTGCTTGCTCTTGCAGAAATAAAACCAGCAGAAGGTCACAGTCATGCAAGTAACAGATCATCATTAAAAATGACAAAAATATACTGTAGATCAATTCTGAATTAACACACATTAAAGAGAAAGTTCAATCTGATTAATTAGTGTCCATTAATTCATAATAATTGTTAACCAATATAAGTGTCCAATCGTCTCCTTGAGGGCTTCAAGAAGGTGTAACACTTAGAGTTCCAGAGAGATGCAGAGAGGCCCACATCCCATACGGACATGAGGGTGCTATATCACTACATAAGGATACTTTTCTTCTGAGAGCAGACTCCAGAACTCTCCATCCACGCCAGGTGATGCTCGAATTACAGATGAGGCAAATAGACTTTGAATTAGAATAAACAAAAAAAAAACTCCTCCTCCCACTCTGTGTGAAAATAATACGTTTTTGTTTGCTTGTTTGCTAGTTTTCCATCCATGTTGACTGTGCACTGACAGCTCCACTGCTGTCCTAAAGTCTTGTGAGAGCGCTGTGTCACCGCACCCAAAACTCGCAAGACTATGCCTGTGAGAATACAAGATGAGGAGGGCTGAGGAAAGCGTTGCTGCGCATTGGAATATCGTCACTCCTCCCACCCTAGCTTGCTCCCTTTATGTGAAAGGGAGACAATTCAACTTACTCCATCCATCCATCCATCCATCTTCTTCCGCTTATCCGGGGTCGGGTCGCGGGGGTAGCAGCCTAAGTAGGGAGGCCCAGACTTCCCTCTCCCCAGCCACTTGGAGCAGTTCCTCCGGGGGAATCCCAAGGCGTTCCCAGGCCAGCCGAGAAACATAGTCCCTCCAGCGCGTCCTGGGTCTTCCTCTGGGTCTCCTCCCGGTGGGACGTGCCCGGAACACCTCACCAGGGAGGCGTCCAGGAGGCATCCTAACCAGATGCCCGAGCCACCTCAACTGGCTCCTCTCGATGTGGAGAAGCAGCGGCTCTACTCCGAGTCCCTCCCGGATGACTGAGCTTCTCACCCTATCTCTAAGGGAGAGTCCAGCCACCCTGCGGAGAAAACTCATTTCAGCCGCTTGTATCCGAGATCTTGTTCTTTCGGTCATAACCCAAAGCTCATGACCATAGATGAGGGTGGGAACGTAGATCGATCGGTAAATTGAGAGCTTTGCCTTTTGACTCAGCTCTCTCTTCACCACGACAGACCGGTACAGCGCCCGCTTCACTGCGGACGCTGCACCTATCCGCCTATCGATCTCACGCTCCAGTTTTCCCTCATTCGTGAACAAGATCCCGAGATACTTAAACTCCTCCACTTGGGGCAGGACCTCCTCCCCGACCCGGAGAGGGCATGCTACCCTTTTCCGGCTCAAGACCATGGCCTCGGATTTGGAGGAACTGATCCTCATCCCGGCCGCATCACACTCGGCTGCAAACCGCTCCAGTGAAAGTTGTAAATCACGAACTGATGAAGCCAGTAGGACCACATCATCTGCAAAAAACAGAGAAGCGATTCTAAGGTCACCAAAACAGATCCTCTGGTTACAACTTACTCCTTCATCTTTAAAAACTGTGTTAGGATAGGCTAAGTACTTGGTGACCGTACAGTACTGTACATGTATTCATTTGTAAAAAAAAAAAATATATATATATATATATATTATTTTTTTTTTTACTATTGTTCTGGGGGCCGGACCAAATGTGGGGGCGGGCCGGATGCGGCCCGCGGGCCATAGTTTGGGGAACACTGCCCTAGAGTAATAGAAAAACGTCATTACAAACAGCAGCACGAACATGAGTCTTTATGAGCAGATGGTCACAGATGAACACAGCAACAAGAAAACAGATCAGCATCAGCAAAATTATGAAGATGGTGGGTTTAAAGCAATAGATTTTGAAAAATAATAATAATAATAATAATAATGTCTATTCCTGTCATCTGCGTATGTTCCCATACACAGACGAAATTCGTCTCTGCATTTAACCCAACCACCTACCAGGTGGTGCAGTGAGCAGCCCGAAAGCGCCCGGGGAGCTGGAGAAATAGGTGTGCACTCATAGACACCCCAAGCTGGGTAGTGGCCGGGGCGCGAACCCGCGACCTTCGGATCCGTAGTCAAAAGCCCTGCCACTAGACCATCTTGGCTCCTAAAAATAGTAAAACAATATTAGCCCATGGGATTAAGCTAAAAAAAATAATCTAATCTTGTAAAACAAATGTGAACTGAACTAGATTACTCTGTGATCAACTCTGTGATTGTTTCCTCTCACGCCTCAGTGTTTCAGATCCCTCTGCACAGCACATGCCGTCCCCTCCTCCTGGTCACAGACGAAATTAAACGAAACAAACAAAATATAACAACTGTTTCATAATGGCTTGAGGACCTTGTGTTGGTTTGTCGTTACTGTAATTTCTTCAACCAGAAAGTAATAACTTTACCTCAGTGAGACTTATGGAAGGAAATAATAATAATAAAAAAATTAGGAACAAAAAAAACCCTCCAGTGGTGGATATGACAAGTCTGCTGGAATGAGGCTTTATGTGTCCCTTTTTATTTTTGCGGTGCTTGTCCTTGCAAGTGTCACTAGATTTATCCAGTAAATGTGCCATGTGGCAGATACTGGGGAGAGTCAATTTCCCACTAAGACATGCTGTTTAAACTTTTGGCGGCTTGTGTGAGTTTTATTTCATACAACATTCAGTATTTGTGTCACTTGTCTTCCTTTGGCGAGATGGACACTTTCTCAACCCTTTTCATTATGAGTTATTTTTTATGTGCTGTTAAAAAATAAAAGTGTCCCACATGTCCCCGAGGACTCAAACTAAACATAGTGACAAAGAAGAAGCATCACAACGAAAAGTTCACCTTGTTTAAGTATCGGTTTGTGAAATTGCCGGTTTCGGTCAAGCTAAACAATTCTGGTGTCAAACGAAACCCATATTTTTTATTTATTTTTATTCTTGACAAATTACTGTTTGGCAAAAATGTTGATTGGGTTTTTAACAAGCGACTGAACCTGAAATGACAGGTGTGTGAGGAGACAATCCACCAATCAAAACCAAGTGACAGCTCTGCAATCATTCCGCTCTCTACTCATTTGCAGCCATTCATGGGTCTCCGGTTTTACAGAAAAATAAAATACATTTTCACACGGCAAACAAATATGTGCTCGTGTAATTTGTGTGAGACTACAAAAACTGACAACTGAGGTTTTAACATAAAAGTGTTTTTTGTATTTTTCTTTCCTTGTGTTGTAAAAGTGGTATTAAAGATTTAAATGCTGACTGTACAAAAACAAAACATCAACGGGTCCTAAGGGAAAGCATCATAACTAATAAAATGCACCCACCATTTATATTCCAGACTGTTAAACTAAGATGAGAAGTGACAAAAGTATGGCTGTTTTGGTCAAACCTTGTCAATATGAACAATTTTATATATGTGATATTGTGACCCATGGTGAAATGTCTGAAGCAGGCTCGGGAGAAGCAATCGTCATTCATTTCAGAAAGTTAATTTTACATGTGGTACAAAAATTACCATCCCCGGGCCATTACTACCTCACCATGAGGTCACAAGTAATGGCGCCAAGCATAGTCGGGACACACTGCTTCTTAAGAGCATGACCTTCCAGGATTCGTGACCACCGTTGACTAATGGGAAGCTCTGTCCTATCATGTGACCCAGCTTTCAACCAATGAAACATCTCCCTCCTGTTTTCTAAAACGGTGGGTGTGTGGATGTTTGTATTTGTAAGCATGGAACTGAAAACGACATTCCCTGCCAGAAACAGAACCGGAAATCAGATTGTGTCTTAACATATCTTACTAAATAAATAAAATGAAATATGTATATCAATACATTTCATTAAACTAATATGTTTAACTAAACATATACTTCAGACACATGGCGAGATGTTTTAGCTGTTAGGAAATTTTTGGAGGTTTTTATTACTATGGTTGCAAATCTCCAGTATATTTACAGGTGCTTCTTTGGAACCCCTGAGGAGAAAGGACAAGGTCAGGTGGGTCTTGGGGCAGGCGTTGAAGCTTGATATTAATCAGACTGATTTTCTTCTTACAGATATGGATGTCGAGGTGGAGCATCCAGAAATCCAGGAAGGGGACAAGAGAAGAGTGAGCAGGCAGGACAGGATGGCCAAGCAGGCAAGTGGTTGGAGGGCAGGATGCAAGGAATCCAGGAACAGAACCAAAGTGGACCAGGACTGGACAGAAGAGGCAGGTTTGCTTAAGACAAAAAAAAAAAAAAAAGTATTGAACTCACTAGTAATATAACTGGCCAGAGACATAGATACCATGGAAGAGTATAATGCTCCAGCGAAAAGTAGCACGGGACTGCAGCCATGAGTAGTCATCTCATCAGGTAGTAGATGGCCAACAGCTGGTGGCAATTAGTGGCCATCTTGGAGAGGATGGCTGTATACGGTGGTCCTCTTACAGATCTAGGTATTAAAGCGTCACTGACATGATTTTTTAACTGTGCATAAAGTTGCTCAACATATATATATCTTGTATCATTCAACTATGATTTTTGCAAACAAAATGATAAATCAATTTCATTTTGATTTTAAAGTGATTTTAAAATTTGCGCTGTGTTAATTCACGGGAAATCCGATTACACCAGGGGTGTCAAACATCTGGCCCGCCAGGGGTTTTAGTCGGCCCGAGGATAAATCTGAATTATAAAAAAAAAGAATCAACGTTATTTTCTTAAAAATCTGCAGTTCCTATGTTGTCCTACTCAAACATAGTACCTCTAGGACCCGGAGGCGCTGTGTTTTAGTCAGTTCAATCGCTTTACCCGTGTTTATATATGATATCTATGGCTTTACCCGCTTTTTCTGTTGGAACGGACAGTCGGGCACCCTCATCAGCAGAAAGTCCTTGTCACAAAAGAGAAAAGTGGACACAGAATGTTGGATTTTTCAAGAAAAATGGACTTCTTCCTGTAAAACAGTTTGTTGACTAAATGTTTTAAAACATTGTTCAATCACTGTGATCAGTTTTTTAATGTGTTTTAAGTCTTAAATAAATGTTAAACTGAGTAAAAGTGTAAAAGGACAATTAATTTAATGTAAAGATTTTTATAATTTATTTCTTCTTTGCACCAATACAATGAAAAAAAAGTGGACTTACTGTTTGTTCTATGTAATTTTGGAATTAGTTTACTGGTCTGGCCCACTTGAGATCAGATTACGCTGAATGCGGCCCCAGAGCAAAATGAGTTTGAAACCCCTGGATTACACGCAAATGCAACATCTGTGACGTAGTCTTGGGCAGAGCCCTGGGCTTGTCAGTCTGCGTGTATCTGCAGCTCACCTGCAGATCACGTTTTTTCTTTACTTGAAAAATGCCGTTACGTTGTGTCGCATTTGGGTGTTCTAATAAGTGAACAAGTGAGCCTTTTCACTTTTCCAAAAGATGAAATACCTCGTCAAGAATGCAACAAAGCTGCACCCCTCGGAGCCCCCCCTCACTCCATCTGAAGGTAAGTCTCATACGGCTGCAGACCTAAATTAGATCCTGCTGTTTCTTGTTCCATCACCCAACTATTTTCTGCTTCCCAAACTGAAGACAAATAAATCAAATCTTCACTTAGATTGCTAAATTCGTCGGGTTTTAAATTGTACGCAATAGAGACGTACCTAATACCAGAGCCCTCTGCCCAAGACTATGTCACAGATGTTTCATTCGCGTGTAATCGATTTCCCGTGAATAAACACGGCGCAAAGTTTAAAATCAATTTAAAATCAAAATTAAATTGATTTATCATTTTCTTTGCAAAAACAAACATAATTGAATTAAACAAGATATATATCTTGAGCAATTTTATGCATAGTTAAAAAAAATCATGTCAGTGACACTTTAAAACATAGCTTAGAAAGACAGAATTCTAAAATTGTGCTTCATGCATTTTTACCAAACCTGACTTGTTCCTCATTTGATGTGATGGGTCACATACCTGGATAAAAATATTTCCACCATTAACATCAGTCCCTAAAATTCACCAAGTTCATCTGCAAAATTATTATTTTTTTGTTCTTGTTTTATTAGAGATTACAAGTTTATTCGACATTTCCAACAAAGTTCAGTCAGGTCATCTGGACGGTTTCTTTTTTTTGTTGAGACATTTTGTCCTTCATCCAAAGGACTTCATCAATCCGAGGAGCCACAAACAAACTCAGTCACACAAACAGCACACCCACATAGTGGACCAACCAGTATGCTGGTGATAAAATGGTTTTTGGTTCCTGCCCTCTCCCCCATCAACTCCTCTGAGGCAGCCATATCCAAAGTGGTTCCTTTGGATGAAGGATGAAACATCTAACAAAAAAAGAAACCATCCAGATGACCTGACAGAACTTTGTTTGATTTTCTACCTGGATTAGTGAGCATGAACTTTGACGTTTGTCCAACATAGTTGTGATTTTAAGAAAAGTGGATTCATCCTATTCTGCTGTATGTCACACGCATTTAAGTCCCAATGAAACTTGCTGACCCAACTAATTTCTACAGTGTATTTGGGGATACAAAAATGGTTTGCAAAAACAAAACAAAAAAAGGCTAAACCTGGTTGGAAATCATTCACACTTGCTGGCAAATATGCACACTGCATGTAATTTATGCTCGTGTGCATTCTTAATGATGTGCAGGAATCCAAATGAGCAGAACAGTCGTGCTGGACCTCAGATTTTTATTCATGCCTGGCTCGGTGAGTCGGCTGAATTCCTGTTGGCACCCCGCTTTCATGAATGTAAGAGAGTGATTTAATCATGTCTCATCTAATACTTTCCCAAATGTTATTCTGCCAAATGAATCAAAGTCTGCTTCATCTGCCACTCACGGTCTCCATTTCCTGTGATCGTGTGTTTGTCCATGTGAGGAAACTATTTGCTATGTTTTACTTGTTTCTTTGCTTTTTCAAACATAAACTCTAAATTTCTATCAAAGCTGTGACCAACAGAATTAAAGATAAAACAGTTATAAATTATAATACATATAATAGCAGAAACATGTTGTAGAACAGGTTAAGCAGCATATCAAGCAGTTACAACACTGCAATGCTTTACGTAACAACAACGTAATTCATTAAATCGATTGTACAGGTCTTTTGAAGTGGGGTTTCTATAATTAAAAAAGTATGTTAAATCATTATGCTTTTAATTTGTACTAGAAAGTGAGACAGTGGATATTTATGCGATGGTCTGACACAATTCTCAGATTAGATATCTTACAGCCAAAGAAAATTAAACAGTATTAATATCATATCTGTTATAGCTTATTAAAGAACTTCTGTTTGGAAAAAAAAAGTTTAGTTCTGACCAAAATTACAAGTTAATGGTTAGACCAAGTGGGGCCAAAGACAAAGTGGACTGCTGCCATCTTAAAATCAATCAAATCTCTGAAATGGCATAGCTGTTTATGTTTCAATACACTTTGCGCTTTAATAATTAATTAACATTTTATTTAAATATGCCTTTTATGACACTCAAAGACCCTGTACAGTAAAAATACAATATAAAATGTTATATATAAAGCAAGCCGTAAAACAAATTATAAATACACTCCCTGTGCGGTCTAGAATAGTCTTAAAGATTCTTCTGTTGACCCTCAAATGCCTAAATGGCCTCACACCCCTTTATCTCTCCGAGCTACTGGACCCATACGTTCCCTCCCGTCAGTGGCGGCTCGTGAC